>PVJA010055670.1:0-11088 GCA_004027025.1 Myocastor coypus | reverse complement strand
TGGCCATGACTCGCCCCGAAGGCTGGCACTAACAACAGTTCTACAAAATACTGTATATGGTTCCAAACTTAATCCTGAGGGGATTTGACCCTGGAAGATACAAAAAAATGAATGTTTTGTTGTACAGGTCTTGCTTTGACTTGCCCTTGATCACCCAGCGAAAAAAAGAAAAAGAAAAAAAAAGCTTAATTACAATGCATGAAACACAGAGCTAGATTGGTGAGATGAGCTTTAGGAGGCTTAGATCAATAGCCTCCAACATTACAAGCTTCACTGGTAGCCCACTGCAATTGCAGAACATTTGACTGTGTATGCATCTGCTTCTTCTTAGTCCAAAGAGAAGAATTTTCTTTTCCTTTGTTCTTCTTTTTTTTTCCTTCCCTTTCCTTTTCTTTTTTTTCTTCTTAGCAACATCAATAGGGAGGTGGGTCATGTCCACACACTGTGCTCTGTAAAACTATTGTGAGGACAATATGCAATGTGTCAACTTTTAAAATAAGAAAGGGGAAAAGAAAAAAAAAAGTAATGTTGATTGAATGTGTGAATGTTTAATTGTTTGATCAATCTTATATACCTATATGTATTAATCTAAACTGATCTGATGATGAAAATATGTAATATAACCATTGTTAAATTTATACAATAAAAATATTTTAAAAATAAATAAATTTTAAAAAGAATATAGAAAAGAATTAGAATGTATGAAACAGATTCAAAGATATATCCAGGTAATTAAAAATTACATTAAAAGCTAGAAAAACTATTTGAAACTGCAAACAGACTTCAAGACCTTGAATACATCACTGCAGATGGCAACCATGAAAGGAAAAAAAATTTTCTCTAAGAAATAACAAGGAGTCCATAACCTTAGACCCATCTCACCACATGGTTTTCCTCTATAAAAGTCCCTGGAAGAGACAACTTCCTGAGGACTCCCACTCAGGACCCCCCCCCCATCCTGTCTCTCTCTCTCAGACAGGAGCTTTCTTTTCCCAGTAAATCTGTCCTATTCATAAAAAAAAAAATAACAAGAAACCAGGAAATAACAATGCAACAACTGCAAGGTGATGCAAAGAAAATCAATATAAAACTGATAAGCATCAAGGAAAAAGCATGAGTCAACAGAAACCACATGAAAATAATATTGTCAGAGTAGCAGAAAACTTCCCAAGCATCAGAAAAGAATTGTCATACAGTTAGCATTAACCAAAATAAGTCTACACCCTATAATAATCAACACCTCAGAAATTCAGCACAAGAACAGACTACTAAAAGCTGTTAAAGAAAAGAAACAGATCACCTATAAAGGAAAACAATCAGAATTATGACATATTTCTTAACACAACCATCAAGTTAAGAGCTTGGAATGAAGCACTTTATATCCTGAGAGAAACTGATCTCAGATTAATGTATCTTGCAAAACTATCTTTCAAAATTAATAGAGAAATAGGATACTTCCATGACAAAGAACAACGGAAGAAGTTCATGACCATCAAACAACCTTACAAAAAAGATCTTCTAGAAAGAGATAAAAATGACAACAATTACAAGAGCAACAACAGGAAGAAACCACCAAACAGAGCAAGCAACTAAACACAGGGGAAAAGTAAAGAACTAACGGCAGGACAATAACATGACAAAGATAAGCCAATACATATCAGTAATAGCCATCAATCTAACTGACCTCAATTCACCCAATAAAAGAAACAGACTAGCAGAGTGGATCAAGAAGATATGCTACACACAAGAAACACATTTAACTCAAAAGGAAATTCACAGATCGAAAGTCGAAGGATAGACAAAATATTACATGTGACAGGAACCTGGACAAAACCAAGAATAGCTATTCTGGTTGCAGACAATGTGAACTTCAAACCAAGAATGATCAAAAGAGATAAAGAAGGTCGCTACTTGTTAGGAGAAAACTTCATGAGGAACAGAAAATAGTCAAATATGTATGTACCAAATAGTACCAATAGATTTTGGGGTTTTGCCAATACCATGCTATTTTATCATGTATTTTGTAGGATCATTTCAAGTTATGGATTGTGATGCCTCCTGCCCTGCCTTTGTTGCCCAGGATTTCATTTGCAATTCTCTTTTGGTTCCAAATGAATTTTAGGAAAATTTTCTCTAGCTCGGTAGGTACACTGATGATATTTTGATTGGGATTGCACTGAGTCTGTATAACAGTTTTGGGAGTATGGCCATTTTCACAAAGTCAGCTCTTTCTATTCATGAGCAAGGGATAGCTCCATTTTCAGAAATCCTCTGCAAACTTTTTTTTCAGAGTATTATAATTTTCACTGTATAGGTCTTTTACTACCTTTGTTAGATCAAATCCTAAGTACTTTGGTTTTTTGGATGCTATTGTGAAGAATGTAGTTTCCCAAATTTCTCTCTTGGTGAATTTGTTGCTTATGTACAGGAATGCTATAGATTTTTGAGTGTCTGACTTTGGGCCCAGCTATGCTATTGAATCTGGTTACTAAATCTAGAAGTCTTGTTGTTGTCTTCTGCATAAAGCATCATGTCATCTGCAAATGATAATTTCACTTTTTCCTTTCCAATCCCTGTGTTATATTTCTATCTTCTATCTTCTACCCTCTCTCTCTCTCTCTCTCTCTCTCTCTCTCTCACCTCTCTTCTCACATTGCTCTGGCTAATGTTTCTAAAACTGTACTGAACAGACGTATTGACAATGGCATCCTTATCCTGTTTCTGATTTTAATGTGAAAGCTTTCAGTTTTTGTCCATTTAGTATGATGTTGGCAGGTGGTTTGTCATTGATGGGTTTTATCAGATTGAGGTAAAGACCCACTATTCTGATTTTCTGAAAGCTTTTTATATATATAATGAATAAGTGTTAGGCTGTCAAAAGCTTTTTCTACATCTATTGAGATGATCATGTGATTTTTTGTCTTTGGTTCCACTGATGTGGTGTATTACATTTATGGATTTGCATATATTAAACCATCCCTGAATACCTGGGGTGAGTCCCACTTGGTAATGAAGCATAATCTTGATGATTTGCTGCATTCTGTTTAGTAGTATCTTATTGAGGATTCTTGCATTTATGTTCATTAGAGAGACTGGCTGGTAGTTTTGTTTTTTGGTTAGGTCTTTCCCTGGTTTTTGTATAAGGGTAAAACTTGCTTCCAGGAATGAGTTAGAAAGAACTGTGTCCTTTTCAATTTTAGTAGTCTGAGAAGTATCCACACTAAATCTTCTTTAAATTTCTTGTGGAATTCATCTGTAAATCCATCAGGACCTGGGCTCTTCTTTATTGCTAAGTTTTTGTTTTGTTTTGTTTTTCTTTTTTTTTTTTCAGGGTTATAACTCATTTATTGCTCTATGTGTCAATTTCATCTTTTATACTATTTAAAATTTTATTTTACATTAAAGTGTAAAAATGAAAAACAAAAGCCAAAGGAAAAAGCAAGGACAAAGACAGGAACATTAATATAAAATAATACATATGGTACATATCAAAATAAAAATAGCAAATTAACAATAGTTGTTGCATCACATATTTTTATCATCAAATCTTTTATCTTGTAAACCAATCATTTATTTGAGAGCAAGTATAGCAGTAACTGAAGTTACATTAGAAACAGCACAAATCTAAAAGACAAGAATGACAGGCATTCTAAGCATAATTTTAATGTTACCCATTGCTATCCTCGGTGTGAAAAATATTTTGGTGGTTCTTAGGTATCCTGTGCATATAACTGCACGGTTTTCCTCCTGTCATGTTTCCTATCTTTTCTGTTTGCCGCCACTTCGTTGTATAATGCTTAAGTCTTTCGTTTCCATTCAGCTGTATTATGTCTTTCCATTTTTATTTCTTCTTTTGAGTTCTTACACGAGGGAGAGACTATACGATATTTAGATATGTTTATTTAGGTCTGGTTTATTTCACTTATGAGTATATGTTCAAGATACATCCACTTATACATGAAGTCTTCTAGCTTATCATTCTTTATGGATGAGTAGTATTCCATTGTATGAAAATAGTACATCTTTTTCAACCATTCTTCAGATGATGGGCATTTTGGCTGTTTCCAAGATTTGGCTATCACAAACTGTGATATCACTATGACATGATGTTTTCAGTTCTTCTGGGAAAATTCCCAGTAGGGGGATAGCTGGATTGACTGGGATTTCCAATTCTAGTTGTTTAAGGAGTCTCCATACTGCTTATTATACTTTTTCTCTTGATTCAGCTCAAGCATGCTCTTCTTTCCCACACTTCACTTTTACTTTCTTCAGGGCACACTTCTGCCCCGTGAGCCAGTGGAAGCATTCCAGCACCTTGCCCTTGACACCCAGACCCAGTACCTGCTTGGTAACTGGTAGTCATCAATCACTTCGTACTTCTTGGGCTCCCGCCCAAACCTAAGGGCCAGAGCACCGCCCATGCCAGATCCGCCGAGGGCCCCACGTGGGAGGGCAAGGCCGCCCTGCTCCTCGGTGGTCTCACCATCCATGGCCATTGCGGGGTGCTCAGAAGTGCACCCAGCTTGGCACGTCCGGGCACCTGGCAGTGCTCAGGAGCAAGGCACTGAAGCAACAGGTGCAGGAGCAGGAGCAAGCCTAAGGTTTTTTTTTGTTGTTGTTGTTTATCACATTTTCAATCTCATTGACTGATACTCGCTTATTCAGGATTTTTATATCTTCTAGATTCAGCTTTGGTCATTCATATGAAACTAGGAATGCACCTGTTTCTTTTTTTCCATCCAATCAGAGTGAAGATTTTCAAAGTAGTTATTCATGATCTTCTGAGTTTCTACAGGATGTATAGTGTTTTCACCCTTTTCATTCCTTATTGCACAGAAATATATATCTATATACCTATATATCTATCTATCTATCTCTATATAGATAGATAGATAGATAGATAGATAGATATTTTAAATGAGGCTGGCTAGTAGAGGCTTATTGACTTTATTTTTTCAAAGAACCAACTCTTCAGTTCATGAATTCTTTTGTTTTCTTAGTCTTCATTGCATTAATTTCCTCTCTGATCTTCATAATTTTTTCCCTCGATCCAGACCCCAGGCCCAGTGTGTGTGTGCAGAAACGTTGTCCTCTGATGCTTGGTGTAGAGCTTTGGTAGTTATGCCCTTAGCACCTATTGAGATTCTCCCCCAAGAGAGATTATATGGTTAAGGCAGTTATAGTGTTATATTTACAGAACTACAGTTAGGAACACTAATTATGGGTAGTGATGATTAGCACTTGAGAAACTTTTCTAAGTAATGGGTTTGTATTTTAGACAGTAAGAGTAGTAAGAGCTAACATTATGTCTGTAGATAAGCAGATATTAAATTGGAAAGTTGTATTTAATTAATTCCCCTAAGTTCTGTCTGATCCCCTCCCCTTGATGTACCTGGGATCTTCCAGGCAGACTAGCTCCCCCAGTTACCTGTTGTCTCCTCTGTGCATGCTGTGACAGGAACTTCCCCATATAGATCCCAGGCCTGGCAACTCCTGTGGAGTAACCCTGCAGCAACACTCCCTGCAGAGAGGCTGGGCGTCAGGCCCACCCAGCTAATCCAGGAGCTGGACATCTTATCAGAGGAGTACAACATGTGCACTTTTATGGGTTGCAGGAGGAAGAAGCTGAGCACAGCTGCCCGACCTGGCCAGGCACATCTGGACAAGTTCAAACTTGGTAGATTGAGACCTGGTAAGCTGAGAAAATCTGCTAGACTGAGATCTGTGAGAGTGCCTTCTCTCTTTTTCTCTTGATCTGCAGAAGAGACAACAGGTACCTGGGGGAACTAGTCTGCCTGGAAGATCCCAGGTACATCAAGGGGAGGGGATCAGATAGAACTTAGAGGTATTAATTAAATACAACTCTCCAATTTAATATCTGCTTAGCTACACAGACATAACATTAGCTCTTACTACTCTTACTGTCTAAAATACAAACTCACTACTTAGAAAAGTTTGCCAAGTGTTAATCATCACTACCCATAATTAGTGTTCCTAACTGTAGTTCTGTAAATATAACACTATAACTGCCTTAACCATATACTCTCTCTTGGGAGAGAGTTTCAATAGGTGCTAAGGGCATAACTACCAAATCTCTATGCCAAAAACCAGAGGACAGTGCTATATAAAACAACAAAGAGAAGGAGCAAAATGTAATCTCAGGTCCTAAGCCCACCCAGAATAAATGCAGGAGACACTAGCATAGAAGAAAATAAGAATCACACAACTGATTAATATCATCTGAAGTAAAGAAATAATGCAGAAAGGTATAGAAGAAATCAGATCAGAAATAACATCTGCAATAAAAAAAAGAAATGTCTGAATTAATAGCATCTGAAGTAAAGGAAAAAACTGCACAAAGGTAGAGAGAAAATCAGATCAGAAATAATCTCTGAAGAAAGAAAGGATAACTATAATGAAAGAATTAATAACTGCTTCTAATGAAGACACTGATAAAAAATCAGAGACCAGAAAAATGTTAGAATCCTTGATTGAGCAATATAAAAAAGAAATAGATCGCATGGAGCAGACTCAAAGACATATTCAGGAACTTAAAATCTCAACCAGAAGCTGGCAAAATCAATTTGGTGAAAGCAAAGATAGAGTTTCAGATCTTGAAGACACCATTGCAGCTAGCAAAAAGGTAAGAAAGGATCTCTTAAAAACTGGGATGCAGGAAAAAATAATTCATCATCTGTGAGATGATGCAAAGATGAACAACTGTCTTAGTTACTTTTCTCTCGTTGCTGGGACAAATACCTGACACTCAAAATGACGGAATGAAAGGTTTATTAGCTCACAGTTACTGGAGGTTTCAGTCCATATTTGGCTGGCCCAAGGCTGAGTGGAACAGGGCAGAGAGCATCCTGTTCATGGCGGTGGAACAGCAACAATCGCGACAGAGGTGACCGACCAAAAGGGAGCAGAGAGCAACAGTGTGAATCTGTCTCTCTCTCCCTTTTTAAATTACATCAGGCTCTCTGCCTTAGCCTATCTGCCTCAGGCTACACGCATAATCCCAGAAGTACTTAAAACACATAATCCCAGGGATCATGGATCAAGTCTCAAACTCTAGGTCAGTACTAAATCACATAATCCCAGTGGATCATGGATCAAGTCTGAATCTATAGAAGTCCCTGGCCCATGACTGCATGAGGCTTTGCAGGGACAACTAGACATAAACCATAACAACAATGTAAGGCTAATAAGCATCAGTGAGAAAGAAGAAATCAGCACAAATGGTATAAAAAGTACATGGGCAGAAGTAATAGCAGGAAACTTTAGAAATATTGGGAAACATTCTGGCATCCAGGTAACTGAAGCATATAGAACTCTAAATAACATCAACCCCATTAAAAATACATCCAGACATATAATAGTCAAGATCCCAGAATTTCAGCACACGAACAGTATACTAAAAGCCACTAGAGAAAAGAAACAACACATTTAAAGGAAAACCCAGGGGCTGGGGAGATAGCTCCGAGGCACAAGTGCCTGCTGGGCAAGTGCAAGGTCGTGAGTTTGAACCCTGGTCCCACAAAAAAAAAAAATAAATAAATAAATAAAATAAAGGAAAACCCATCAGAATAATGGCAGATTTCTCTTCACAAACCATCAAGTCAAGAACAGCATGGAGCAGAGTACTTCAAGTCCTCCATGAAAACAAATTCCAGCCTGGACTGCTATACCCTGAAAAACTGTTTTTCAAGTTTGATGGAGAAGTGAAACACTTCCATGACAAAGAACAACTGAAGAATTTCAGGTTGACAAAGTGAAGCCTACACGGATTACTAAAAGATATTTTAGACAGGGACCAAAATTACCAGAACTCCACAAATGAGAATGGAAAGAGCCCACCAAATAGGGCAAATAATTAAACACAGGAGAAAAAGGGGTAAACAACAGCAGGTAAGTAACATGTAAGTCATAACTCAGTACATCTCAATTGTAACCATCAGTGTAAATGGACTCAACTAACCGATTAAAAGAAATAGACTGGCACAATAGATTAGGAAGCAAAATCCAATAATATACTCTATACAAGAAACATATTTAACTCATAAAAAATTCATAGGCTGAAAGCCAAAGGATAGAAAATAATGCTACATGCCCTAGCACCTCAGAAAAAAAGCAGGGATAGCAATCCTGTTTGCAGATATTCTCAACTTCAAACCGAGAATAATCAAATGAAATAAAGAAGGTCACTAAACACTGGTCTGGGGAAAAATTAAAGACAAAGAGGTAACACTCATAAATATGTATGCACCCAACACAGGAGCACCCAGCTATATAAGACAAATCTTAATGTACATTAAAAACTTAATATCCAATATCACAGTCCTAACCGCAACTGCTTTGAGATTTCCTTTGAAAGATTACTCAGTCTTCCATGTTTAATCTCAGTCTCAGGCAACAACTCTGGATATGGGCAAAATTCAGCCAAATTTCCTGCCAAGCCAAAACGCAAATGATCTGGAGTCCAACAGTCAGTACAGTCCTTCTTCCCAGAAGAAGTTTCTCCAGCCTGTTCTTTACAGTCAGTATTCTGGTCTGAGCTCTGACCAGAAGCTCCCAAACAGAACAGCTGAAGCTGTTCTAGTGCTTCACTGTAGGCGATATCTCTGAACCTTTCCTAATAATCCCCATAAGTCATTCCCAAAAGTTTGTAATCCACATTGTCAGGTTTAGCCACAGCAATGACCCCATCTCTATGGTGCCAAATTCTGTTTTAGTTAGTTTTCTCTCATTGTTGGGTCAAATACCAGACATGCAAGCTTAGGGGAGGAAAGGTTTATGTAGCTCACAGTTACTGGAGGTTTCAAGCATTGCCTCTACTCTATAGGATCTGGAGGAGAGGCTGGGGCATTGCCATGTCCACAATCACCTGCTCCATACCTCCAAAAGAGGCCACCAGGTGTGTATGTGTGGGGAAGCAGATCTCTGACAGTGTGTGTTGTCAGTTTAGGGGTGGGCCTCTCTTGGTCACACCCCTAAAGTCCCACGCTGGCCCTTTGTCCCTGCCCCTTGAGCTGCCTGCTTGACAGTCCATGATTTACATGAGACTTTGGGAAGGCAACTAGATACAAGCCATAACACAGACATTGACCTATGTTCTAATGTTTAAAGTATGCATGTGTTTGAGAACTAGGATAAAGAAAGAACTAAAAAAGAGAATGTTGGACTTGGCGTAGGAATGGCAGTTGCGTTGACTCGCTAGCAGGCCATTTGCAGGTGTTGTCGCGTGATGCGGGTTCACCACGTGGGGTTTGGCAGGCCCAGGTCCTACAGGCCGCGAGCCAGACCCGGATTCCGATTGGGAGCCGGAGGAGCGGGAGCTGCAGGAGTTGGAAAGGTATCGGCTCCTTCGAGGGCCCTCAGCCTGAAGTGGGGTTTCGTATCCCGGTGCTCCATGCTGCGCCCCTGTGTCGCCGGGTGTCCTGCCTCTGCCTTCGCAGCAGCCCTACTGCACTTTTCCTTTTACCTGTTTTGAAGGCCGCAGAGGCAGGTGTTGAGCTTCTTAGTGATTGCAGGTCTCTTCGCTAGTGGCGTTCTTTTGTCATCTGTTCATATCATCTGTTTATAGAGAGTTCGGCTCGCTTACAAGCAGTTACTCTTCTAGGCGTTCAGATTCTGGGGCCGTGTAAAGAGCAGCTCTAAGCTTCCAGACATGGCCCAGTTGCCTTTGTGGACAGAGAGATGATAACTGGACTGTTTGATTTAGCCCGAAACTCTTCAAAAACCCTTCTTGCTATTAGTTCTCTCCCTTAGCACCCTAAAACGGCAGAAGAAAGCAGTTCGATTCCACAAAATTCGGAGACAAATGGAAAGGCGAGGTCCCCCTCCCAGAACCTTTATGTGGAAAGCCATGGACCAGATCCACTATCTACACAAGGAATTTGCAGATTCCTGGTCAGTTTCCCAGTTGGCCAAAGGCTTTGACGTCAGCACCGATGTTATTTGAAGGGTTCTGAAAAGTAAATTTGTACCTACTTTGAAGTAGAAACTGAAGCCTTAAGAAGGCTGGGCTTCCCCACCTGGTGCAGCAACCACAGGGCCCTAAAGATGGTGGGAAGAGCCTCACTGCAGGCCACAGTGCACTGGGCTCTTTGCTGCTACCTGGGCAGGAAGCCTTATCCAGAGGTCGGAGCCACAGCTCAGCTTTGACAACACTAGAGTCCAGCATTCAGAGTACAGCTGCTTCACAGGGACAGAAGGGAAGGAATAAAGGAACCCAGGCCTTGGAGAAGGAGAGCTTTGTGCCCATCACCACAGCCTCAGCTCATCAGAGAGGGCCAAAGTCCTCCACTGGTGACTATGCAGGCACTGGAAGCACTAACAGCCATGGCTTGCCAAGTGCCAAGAAACTGGAAGAGTGGAAGGCGAATGAGCCAGATGACCAGAACTTCAGCAGCAAAACAGTGCAGAAGGGGAGGGAGGTCTCTGACAGCAATGGAAACGTCCTGTACAGAATTTGAACCAGGGCATGGCTTATGGAAATGCCATGTGAAACACAGCTGGGCAAATGGCGAGTTGTTGGGATTTCTGTACCTCTCCTCAAAGCCCTCCCCAACTAACACACTTTTAAAACAGAATTCCACTGTATAGCCCAGGCTGGCCTTGAACTCAGGACAATCCTGCTTCAGCTTCCAGAATGCTGGGATCACAGGCATGTCCTACTATGTCCTGTCAGGATTTCTGCATGTTTTAGTTACCCTGACATAGAACAGTGTGATGAGACTGGGATGTGAGCTACTTAGGTAGTGTAAAGCTTGTTGAAGCATTGCCCCCCCTACCCAGCCCTGGTGGCTCTTCAGTCCTCGTGCCCCTTCTGCTCCACTTTCTGTATTGAATACCAGTGTTATGTGTTGAGCTGAGTTTGCGTGACACTTGGAGCAATATGTTTGAGAGGAAATGAGTTTGCCTTCTGCCTTCATTTCCTTCTCTATCCCTAAATACTAAGCATTCTGGAACTGCTTAATCAATTGGTTGTTTTCCTTATGTGTAAAAATAAAGTAAAACATAGCTGTCAAAAAAAAAAAAATGGGGCTGGGGAGATAGCTCCGAGGCACAAGTGCCTGCTGGGCAAGT
>PVJA010055669.1:0-11048 GCA_004027025.1 Myocastor coypus | reverse complement strand
TAATTATGTGAATTTGGTCAAAACAAAAATTTTAAGCATTAGCTGCTACCTTCACAGAACTAGTAGAAATTCATAGTACAATCATCTTACCCATCCCGTCTATGTGCATACATGATTTTTCCTCTTTCTTTTTTATCTTTCCTTTCTCCTTTTCCTCACCCCAATTGTTCATTCCTTTGGGGCAGTTTCTTTCCTCTTACTATATCTACTGTAACTTTCAGATTGATTTCTTCTTTCAGATTTCTATACTAGGGAGACAGTGTGATTTTATGGATGCAGTTCTGATTTATTTCACTTACTAGTGTAGCCTTTAGTTGCATCTATTTAGCTATAAAAACTGTATCTTTCTTTATTTCTTTTTTGTTATATTTAAAGAATACAAAATAGTAAAAAAAAAAAAAGCTTTAGAATGATACAAAATTTCTTTTGAAAAGTAATGGGAATTCAATAATTGTTGCTATATTGCATGATGTTATAGCTGCGCAATGAATGCTTCATTGTATAAAAATACCACATCAATTTTTAATCCACTCCTCAGTTGATGGGCATCTGGGTTACTTTCAAGATTCAGCTATGACAAATTGTGCTAAATGTGGTTGTGATATGATGTTTTCAACTCTTCTGGGGAAAAAAAAAAAAAAAACTCATGCAAGTAATAAATGGGTCAAATGGGACTTGTAATCCTAGTTTTTTGAGGAATCTCCACACTGATTTCCACAGAAGTTGTACCGGCCAACACTCCCACCAGCAGAAGGGTTTCTTTTTGCTCACAGACTCCCCACCATTTCTCGGTGGTCAATTTCTTGGTGATAGCCATTCTTTCTGGGATGAGATGGAATCTCAGTGTTGTTTGAATTTACATTTATCAAGTGATTAATGATGTTGAAAATTTTTCATAGATTTATTTTCCACTTGTGTTTCTTTCTTTGAAAACTGTGCATTCATCTGAGACGTCCATTTTTGGATTACATCTTTGTATTTGGGGACTGATTTTTTTTAAAAAAAATTCTTTATGTATTCTAGATAGAAGTCTTTTGTCTGAGCCTCTGTTAGTTGAGATGTTTCTCAATCTGTGGGTTCTCTTTTCACTCTGTTGGTAATTTCTTTTGACATGAAAAAATCTCAGTAAGATGATTCTTTTCATCTGTGGAATCTTTGAAGTGTTTCCCATGCAGTTTGGTTTTTGTTCATAAACTCTCTGCTGACTCTTAGGTCTTCAAAATTTACACCTACTTTCTCTTTCAGTAGATTTAATTTTTCTGTTTTAATGTTTAGATCTTCAATGCATTTTGACTTTAGTTTGGTGCATGGTGATAGATCTGGATCTAGTTTTAGTTTTTAGCACGTGGAAATCCAGTTTGTCCAGCACCATTTGTTAAAGAAGCTATCTTTCTTCTAGTGAACATGTTTGGCTATGTTTTCAAAGATAAGGTAGGTAAGTGTGTTTGTAGTTGTGTCTGCCTCTTCTAAACTCTTCCCCTGATCTGCAGTCCTTTTTTATTTATTTATTTTGCAATTACCATATTGGTTTTATCATAGTAGTTTGTAGTATAATTTCAAGTCAGGGATTATGGTGCCTTCTGCCTTCTGCATTGCCCTTGCTATTCTAGTCTATTTTGGCTCCAGACAAATTTTAAGAATCTTTTCTCTAGAACTGTGAGGTATGCTGGTGCATTAAGTCTGTGCATCAGTTTTGGGAGCATGATGGCCCTTCTCATAATATTTGTCCTTCCTTTCCGTGAGCAAGGAATACCTTTCATTTTCTGAAATCCTCTACAATCCTTTTTTTCAGAGTAATATAGTTTCATTGTATAGACCTTTATGCCCTTTGTTAGGTTAATGCCTAAGAATTTCAGGGTTTTTTGGCTATTATTGTGAAGGATGAAGTTTGCCTACTTTCACTCTCAGTGAGGTTGTTGTTTGTATAGAGGAATGCTGTTGAATTTGCATGTGGACTTCATATCCTGCTACACTACTGAATTTTTAAAATTAATCCTAGGAGTGGCTTGGTGTTGATTTTTGAATTTTTCATGTAGAGTATCATGTCATTTACAAACAATGGTTATTTCACTTTTTCCTCTGAAATCACTATTATTTTTATTTCTCACTTATATAATTGCTCGGGCTCATGTTTCTAGAATTATATTGAATAAGAATGGCAATATAATTAGTGGACATCCTTGTCTTGTACCTGATTACAGGGTGAAAGCATTCAGTTGTTGTCCACTTAGAATGATGTTGGCTACTGGTTTGTCAGAGATAGTTTTATCAGACTGAGGTAAAGACTGATCTTTTTAGTCATGAATGAATGTTGTACTTTGTCAAAAGCTTTGTTTGCATCTATTGAGATGATCATGTGGTTCTTGTTCTTAGTAGTTTTGTTATGTGCATTATATCTATATACTTGCTTGTATTTAAACATCCCTGCATCCCTGGGATGAATCCCAGCTGGTTAAGGTGAAAAACCTTCTTGATGATTTGCTGCATTCTGTTTTCCAGTATTGAGTATTTTGGATATATGTTAATTAGGAAGATTCGCCTATAGTACTCTTTTTTGATTGGATCTTTCTGTAGTTTTGGTAGCGTTGTAACACTTGCCTCCAGAAATGAGTTAAAGAGAATTGCTTCCTTTTCAATTACACTGAAGCATTTGAGGAATATTGGCCTTAAATATTCTCTAAATTTCTGGTAGAATTCAACTGTGAATTCATCAGGACCTATACTTTTCATTGTTGGGAAGTATGGCGTTTTCAATTTCATTAACTGAAATTGCATTATTAAGAATTTTTACATCTTCTTGATTCAGGTTTGGTACTTTATAAGTACCTAGGAATCTGTCCATTTCTTGTTTTTCCTTTCTATGAGAGTAAGTAGGTATTGATGATAGTCTGAATTTCCACAGTCTCTGCAGTAATTTCACTCTTTTCATTCCTTATTACATAAATTAGAACTTTCTTCTTTCCTTTTTTGGATGAGGTTGGCTAGGGTTTATTGATTTTATTTAACCTTCCAAAGAATCCACTCTGCTTCTTTATTTCTTTGTTTTTTTTTTTTTTTTTTTGTCTCAATTGCATTCATTTCTGCTCTATTCTTTATAACTTCCTCTCTTCTCTGGACCTTGCACTTGACTTGCTCTTCCTTTTGTAGAAGGTTGAGGTGCTGCATTAGGATATTTATTTGTTCTAGTTCTGTTCTCCTAATGCGAGAGTTCACGGCTATAAATTTCTCACTGAGGAATGCTTTCATTGCATTCCACAAATTCCAGTGAATTATGTTTGAGTGTTCATTTGATTGTAGATATTGTTTAATTTCTTCTGTAATTTCATCTGTCACCCATTGGTTGTTTGCAAAAGTGTTATTTAATTTCCATATGATTATGGAGTTTTTGTACTTTCTTTTGTTGTTAATTTCCAATTTCATTGCGCTATGGGCAGATAATATGCATGAGATAATTTGAAGGCCTTTGTATTTGCCTAAGCATGTTCTGTGAACTAGTATGTGGTCTATTTTAGAGACTACTCCATGTGCAGCCACTAAGAATGTGCACTGGGATGCTGTTGGTTTGCACACTAGGTCAATGTTTTCTAAGTCCATTTGTTCAAATGTTCGGTTCATTTCTGCTAACTCCTTGCTAAGTTTTGTCTAGTTTATCTATCTCTTTGAGACAGTGGTGTGTTAATTTCCCTTGGTAAGTGTGTGTTATTGGTTCTTTGATTTTTCATGTCTGTTAAAATGTTTCTTATATAGTTGGATGCTCCCACATTTGGTGCATGCATATTCATGACTGTTGTCTCTTCCTCTTGACGTTTTCTCTTAACGAGTAGGTCGTGACCTTCTTTATCTTGTGTGAACATTTTTTTTCTTTGAAATTCACATTGTCTGTGAGCAGAATGGCTAGCCCTATGTTTTCCTGAATTCCTGGTGCATGGAGTATTGTTTTCTATTCTTTGACTTTCAGTCTATGAATTTCCTTTTGAGTTCAATGCAGCATGTTTTTGGGTTTTGTTTCTTGATCCATTCTGTCAGTCTATTTATTTTAATTGGTGAATTGAGGCCATTTCCTTTGGTAATTTAACTGATACGTGTTGGCTTAACTGCACCATAGTAATTTTCTGCTGTTGGTTCATTACTTTTCTTCTGTGTTTAATTATTTGCATTGTTTCATTGCTTCTTTTGTTCTTGTTGTTTGAGTTATGGTCATTTTTATCTCTTTCTAGAATGTCCTCAGTACTCTTTGTAGTGTTACTTTGCTGGTCATGAATTAATTAAGTTGTTCTTTGTCATGGAAGTATGTTACTTCTCTATTAATTTTGAAAGATAATTTTTGCAAAGTACAACAATATGGGTTAAAAGTGGTTTCTTTCAGGACTTGAAATATTTTACTCTGAGCTGTTTCTGACTTGATGTTTTGTGTTAAGAAATCTACTGTAACTGTGATGGGCTCTCTTGTATAAGTGATCTCTTTCTTTTCTCTAACAACTTTTAGTATGTTGGAGTTTTGTTGAATTTCTGAAATCCCGATTATTGTATGTCTGGGTGTGGATTTATTTTTGGTTGTTGCTAATTGGAGTTCTATATGCTTCACTTAACTGTATATCATATTCTTTTCCTATGTGTGGGAAGTTTTCTGCTATTACTTCTGGAAATAGTATTTTTATGTTATTTGTGTTGATTCCTTTTTCATAAGACCTATCACTCTTATATTGGTCATCCTTGCCTCATCTTGTAGGTTTTGAGTTATTATTTCCTGATTCCTTGTTATTTTTAAGAGGCCTTTCCTTTCCTGATTGCTAGGTGAGGCAGTGTCTTCAACGTCTGAAAGCCTATCTTCAATCCCATTCAAATGGTCTTGCCAGCTTTTAATGGAAGTTTTTCTTTCTGGCTATGTCTTTGAATCTCCTTCATGCATTTGATTTCTTTTCTATATCATTCATTTAAAGTTTCCAGGCCCTCGGTAGCGCGCCGTGATCGTATAGTGGTTAGTACTCTGCGTTGTGTAAAGTTTCCATCATTTTTCAGTGCTCTTCTGTTGTTTTTAATCAATGTCTTCAGATAAGCTTAGCGATTCTCTCATTATTTTTATCATTTCTTTCTTTTTTATCTGAGAAGTTATGTCTTTTATTTTTATTTATTTATTTATTTTTTTCTTTTTGAGACAGGGTGTTGCTATGCAGTTCAGGCTGGCCTTGAGCTCACTTTTGTAGCCCAGGCTGGTCTCGAACTCGCACCAATCCTCCTGCCTCAGCCTCCCGTGAGAAGTTACGTCTGATCTGATTTCCTCTGTACCTGTCTGAAGTTTTTTTTTTTTTTCAGTTGCTATCATTTCAGAGATTTCAGGTGCATGACTTCCAATTTCTTATATGTTCCTGTCTCATGGACTTCTTCTGGGTTGGCTGGAGGCCTGAGATTGCATTTTGCACCTTTGTCTTGTAATTTTCTGTTTCAGAAAGAGCCCCTCATTTCTATGAGCTCCTCATAGAAATCATTTTGATTTCTAGGATAATCTTTGTGAAATTTTCATAGTCGATAGGTATATCACTACTATCAAGACCACTTTAGGAAACATTTGTTTTTCAGGGATATCTTCTATGTGCTGGAGATTCTTGGCTTGTGTCTGTCCCAAGATGCTGCCTTCCCAATTGAGAAGGGGATGTTGATTTCCATTGGGTTCTGTCCTCTATCTTTAGGTGTAGGACTATGGAGAGGTTATTGCACCAACGCTTCCTAATATTGTTACCCATGGGAGAACAAGTGATTAAAGCCGATATGATACCCTAGGTACACAGTAGTACAATTAGCAATGATGATAGCATAAAGCAAAATTTAGAAACTAACCAACTTTGGCAACTATTAGTTTTGTACTTTAGAGCAAAGCCTATAGGTATGTAACCTCAAATCACGAATTGGGAGTTTTACGCAAAAATATTTCCCCTTGCTAGGGTGGACTTCCCCTGTGTTCCTCTGGCCAGGCCAGTTTCCAGGTTCAGGTGCTTCGCTTCCTGCAGGCTAATGGGCTGTGTACCTGGACTACTCCAGCCAAGCTAGTTACCCAGAGCTGAGAGCACCTCTCACTGGGTGGGGTCTTGTGGTATAAGGACATTTTAGTTTTCACTAATATAATAATTATACAGAGTTCCTGTGTGATAATTCCATAGAAGTAAATGGTATGTGCTGATCAAATCTAGACTATTAACCACTCTTGATGTGTACATCTGAGTAGAGTGATGCACATTCCCATTCCTGTGCAGTCACCTCTATCGGCCATCTCTGAAACTTTTTTGTTTTCCCAACCTGAAACTATATTTTGATAAAACACTCTTGCCCCATACTCTTACTCTACCCTGGTAATCGTCACTTTACTTTCTGTGTCTGTGAACTTGAGCATCTTAGGCACCTCAGCGAAGAGGGATCATGCAGTAGCCAGCTCTCTGTGACTTCCCTTTTAACTCTCTATCCTGGAGGTTTGTTCACTTGGTATTTTTTGTCAGAACTCCATCCCTTTTTATAACTGAATGTTATCCTATCACCTGCATATACAACATGTCTGTCTATACATTGACTGGCCAGAGCTCTACCTTTGCTTATTCCAAACAATGCTGTAATAAACATTGATGTACAGGCACCTGTTGTGTCTCTGCTCTTGTCTTTAAAATAAGTGACTGGATGTTAGCATAATTCTATGTTTGATTTTGAGCAGTTCTAAAACCATTTGGCACGGTGATCATGCCATTTATGATTCTATCAGCAGCGTGAGGGCTTTGCTTTTTCACACCCTTATCAATATTGGCACCCATCCTTCTTTTGACCCTTTTCTTTCTTCCTTTCCATTGCTTTCTTCCTCCTCGCCCTACTGCCTTCCCCCTCCTCCGTCTTTCAGGCATGGTAGCCATCCTAACAGATGCATCTTGCTGTGTTTTGAATTCATGCCCCTAGTGGTAGTTATGTTGAGCATCTATGCACTTGTTTATTGGCTGTCTACATGTCTTTGGAGACCTATCTCTTCAGTTCCTCCTATGACTGAATTATAGGAGCCAATTGTGTATCGTGGGTTTCAGCCCCTTACCACACGCAGGATCTGCACGTCTGGCTTCATCTTACGGGCTGCCTTTTCATCTGATCACAGTGCCCCTGGACTCTGATGAAACATCCAAGAAATCGTGGTCACATTCAAACTCATGATAGCTTCCCTGTGTTTTCTTTGAAAGTTTTTACTGTCTCACCGTGTGTGTGTGAGTGTGTGTGTGTGTGTGTGTGTGTGTGTGTCTGTGTGTGGTGCTCCGTTTCAATTTGTTTGTGTTTTAAGGCAATTATTCAACTTTATTCTTTCATACTGGGCTATGTTTGAGTTAGTATGGCACAGTATTAATTTCTGTGTTGGTACCACCCTCACTTGGTGCTTAGGACACAGAATCTAGAAGGAGGAAGGCCCTGTTGATGGTCCCTCAACTGAAAAGTAGTGACTCAAGGGCAGTTTTCTTTACTCTGGCTCTTCAGCTCAGAGGTAACCTCCACCCACAGAGAAGTTAAGAGAGGCCAGGGTAAAGGTGAATGCTGTGAATAGGTCGCCCTCACAGAACTAGGAGGGCAGGTGCATTTGGAATCTTCCTGGAGTGCACACAGTGCCCACTCCTCACTGTGCATGCTTATGTCTGCAGCTGTGGCCAAAGTGATTAAAGCAAAGTCAACCTGTGGATATTTTAAGCAGTTTGTAGTCCTCACTTGACTGAGGTCATTGGAGGAGGTCAGTTAGACTAGCCATGCTCAGAGAGGACTTCCCAGTTCCACAAGGTTCACATATAAGTTCTTTCTGTCACCATCCTCTAGTCACAGTAGCCTATGTGTGGAGAGCTCCAGGGGTCACACCACACACACCTGCTGGAGAGCAACTCCTGGGCTTCAGAGCAGGAGGTAAATCTACTCGGGTCACGCATCCTTGTGGTCGCAGGTGTTGGAGCGAGCTTAGGGTACTCATCAGACTCACAGGACAGAAAAGTATTGAGAATATCAGAGTCGCTCCACTAAGATTTGACACATGAATGAGGACATAAGAACATTTTTTGTGTGTCCTATGTGGGGATCTGAGAAATGTTAAATTCATGCCATGATGCTATTATAATTTGCAGGATGACATGGGTATGATATTTGTCAGCCCTGAACAGCTCAATGAAGATAAAAACAAAGAAATAAAGATAAGGAAACAAGTCAAGAACTGGATAAACTTAAATAAAGTTAAAATATTTTAAATAGTTTTAAAAACTGAGTGAAATATAAGCTTACTACAAATCAGAAATATTTATTTCCTAGTCACTGCTTTTCTCAAATTGAACACAGAAGGACCATACAAGAATCCCAATTTGACTGTGAAGATGTGTTTTATGTTTTATTGAAACAAAAAGAAAAATACAAATAAAGTCACACTAAATTTTAAAAATATATATATGAGGTAACTCATTCTGACAGACATAGGGTGAATGATAAGAGCTCAGAGGCTACTCAGATTTCTAAGGAATCAAAGTGGAAAAAGGTTGTACAGTATATTCCTACTGTGTGTTTTAGAGAGGATTTTCTGAAATATATTAATTTAAATAAATGTCACTTGCTTTGTGTAAGAGAAGGGCCGCCAGGTGTAGGTTTAGGGAGCAAATATTTCCGGTCCGTTCATGTCATGGGATTTGGTGGCAAAAGGGGGTCGAGCCAGAGCCCACTCATGTGTGACCTGGCCAGGCCTCAGTGCCCTGCATGGACTCAGGGGTCCTTAGTGGCAAAGCAGGACAGCACTGCGCAAGGCGACTCCTGCGAGGTGACCTTCTGGGTGAGAGGAGAGGTGGAAGCATCTCATAATGGGAGGTGAAGTGAAGATTTTGAAGGAAACTACGAATAAGGTGCATGACTGTGTGCACAGCATGAGGGACACAAATGACGCTGAAATGGCTCTGCCATGGGGCACTCAAAACAGAAGTGCTTTTCCCAAAGTAGGGAGGAGGTTGCTGCGGGCGCCTCTGAGTGAGCAGGGTGGTGACGGACAATTAACAAAGATAATAATCCTGCAGGACACACTCAAAAGAACTACTAGGGAACATTCAAAGGGAACATTTTGTATTCATTTAATTAGTTCTTGCCGCTTTTTCTTCTGTGAAAAGAAAAAAAATCTCTCGTTCCTGTGTCTTTTGGGATGTCTTCTAGCTGCATTCTGCTGTTGCGTATTGTTGGCCAAACCAAAAAAAAAAAAAAAAAAAAAAAGGCTTCACAGATGTTACAGATGAAGTGAATAAAAGATCATGCTCTACACTCTTACTCTAATTTCTAATGAGAAGATTGCTATGCAGGTCAGGGTGAACTGTCCAGCTGACAAAGGTGCCAGGCTGCCTTTCCACGTTGAAGAAATGGGGGCCAGTTGGGACTCCACTAGGAAGCAGTCCATAGCTGTTTTTCTCTCATATAAAAGAAATTTGAGGACCTGGAATACAGTCATGTACCCAGCAAACACTTCCTTGATCTCTGTAATGAGCCAAAGCATGGGTTGACACAAGGAAGCAGCGGCGCAGTAAACAGAAGTCGCTACGCGTTCTCTCTCTGTCCCTCCACAGGGAACTCCCTCGCGTAGTCATCCAGGTCGTGCTGCGGCAACTGCAAAGCATCCGCATGGCGAAGGTGCTCCGCGTGCGCACAGAACAGCACGACTGGGTGGGGCCTTAGTCGGCTCTGATAGAAGTCCATGTCAAGGAGGAAAGTTTCCTCTAGGTTCATTTCAGATTACAGCTTCAGAGGCTGCAGTCCATGGCCAGGCCGATTCCTTGAACTTAGGCCTGTGGTGATGCAAAGGCATCATGGTGGGATGGCGGGGAGGGGGAAAGCTGTTGGCATCGTGGGACTCAAGAAGATGGGAAAGGGGAGAGGGAAGAGGGGTAAGGGGAGAGAGGAGACGGGAGAGAGGAGAGAGGAGAAGGAAGAGTGGAGAGGAGAGAGAGGAGAGCGGGAGGAGCCAGCCCTCAAGTTCATGCCCCACGATCCTCTCCCGCCACCCAGGTCCCACCTCCTGTTTCCATTACTTCCCAATAATGCCAGTAAATTATGATTTCCTCTGTGATGGAAGGATGAAGTCAGGGCCCTCGTGACACTATCACTTCTGAAAGGCCAGCTGTGGACACAGGAGGTGTGGGGGACACAGCTAGGGCCGAAACCACGGCTGAGAGGGAAGCGCAAGCCCTGCTACAGAAGTGCGGCGCCCAGAGGCAGCCCGGAGAGAGTGCAGTCAGATGCCCGGCATGGGCAGGGGGCTTCCAAAGGGCTCCCGTGGGCCAGCTTGGCCGTGCTGTTTTAATTGCACTCAGCATTTGTTCTAGTCAAGTTTGCCAGGGCACGCAGAGCCCAGACCGGTTATCTCATCAGGAAAGGAGAGGTTTACACATGCTATGCCCAGAGGCGGGAGGATGGGGTGCATACGGGGCTGCCCTGGGAGGCACCAAAGCCGGCGGAGAAAGAGCGAGCGCGGAGGGAGTCATGGGTAAGAGGCTGGGCTTTATAAGTCAGGGGGAAATAGGGAGGTAGAATGGGGTGGCTTAGGACCTGCTGGATCCAGCCATTTCTGCGGTTGCTGTTGGGTGCGTTGCTGTTGGGTATTGCTATGGCGTGACTCTAGGTGTCCCCACAAAGCCTCGTGCAGCCACAGGGCTGACTTCTAGTGTCTTAGCTACTCTTTACTCGTTGCTGGGACAAATACCCGACACTCAAAATGAAGGAAAGAAAGGTTTATTTAGCTCACAGTTACTGGGGGTTTCAGTCCATATTTGGCTGGCCCAAGGCTTAGTGCAACAGGGCAGAGAGCATCCAATTCACAGCGGCAGAACAGCAACAATTACGACAGAGGCAACTGACCAACCAGGGCACCAGACAGCAACAGCCCTAGTCTGTCTCTCTGTCTCTCTTTATATTACATTCCGGCTCTCTGCCTCAGCCTGTCTTCCTTAGGCTATACCCATAATCCCAGAAGTACTCAGACCATAATCCCATCAGTATTAAAACACATAATCCCAGTGACTCATGAGTCA
>PVJA010055668.1:0-11070 GCA_004027025.1 Myocastor coypus | reverse complement strand
CTGTCTCTCTGTCTCTCTTTATATTACATTCAGGCTCTCCGCCTTAGCTCCCGCCCTAGGCTACACCCATAATCCCAGAAGTACTTCCACCCATAATCCCATCAGTACTAAAACCTATAATCCCAGGGATCATGGATCAAGTCTCAAACTCTAGAAGTCCCCGCCCAGTGACTCCATGAGGCTTTGGGGGGACAACTAGTCATACACCATAACAGCAACCTTCCTGGAAGGAACAAGTTGCTAAAGTTTGTGAAATACACATGGTGGAAAATAAGAGGAGGTCTTCATGCCCTTGAACAGACAAGAGTCTTAGCTTGTTGCTGCCTTGATAATTCATAGTAAAACTGAAGCAGGTCTCTAAGAAGACCTTTTGTTAATTCTAGAACCAGTGTCCCCAGGCCTCCATGTTGTTTTGGGAGACAGTATGCTCTTATTACTCTTTCAAAATTAAATTACATATTCTCTTCACCTCTGTGGGGTTGTACTTTATCCTTCTCCACTCTGGGCCCTATGGGATGACCACTATTGATTAAATCCAGAGTTCCCTTGCTTGCCTCTGGCTTCTGCTGGCATTTGGTTAATGGGAAGGATCAGCAAAAAGTCAGAGGGAAGCAGGAAAGAGAGGTGGATCAGCTTATTTTCCCTGCCCTTCCTGCTAGACATCAGGCTATTGGTGGTTCAGTTTCTCTGGAAAAAGCCACTGTTCCCCTTGGGCTCTGTCCTACAGCCCAGGTCCCAGTGGTATCTGCAACCACTCTCTTCCCCTACCCCTTGGGCTTTGGATTGCTTGTAGCTTCCTTTTCTAGCTCGTTCAGGAATGTATTGCCACTCTCTACTGTCTCCTTGGCCACTGTTACTCTTTTCATGCACTGCGTGAGCCATCTCTTTTCCATGAGAATGATGATTTGTTCACCTAGCAAGGTTTGCTAGCACAGAGAACAAACCGCCGGGTCCTGAACTGGATCAGATAATTTTACCTTATAATATTGCGGGGTTTTGGTTGGTGTTCTAGCTCAGGGCCCTTTTTGAGTTGTTTCCAGACCCCACTGTGTATTGCTACTTTGGGGTACATTTTGCCTCTATCCTTTTGCCATGTTAGCTTGTAAGTGGCAATCTTGGCATACCTACCCTAACCTTTGCCTGCTTTGGATCATTGAGGTAAGCACTATGAGTCAGATATAGTACTGAACTCCTTACCTATACATTTTATTGAATTTTCATAAGAAATAGACACTTTCCCACTTCACAAATGGGAGAACCAAAGCTCACAAAAAGTTGGTGAAGGTCATATAGCTGTTTTGCTCTAAACCATTAAACTATGAGATAGCTGATCCTTTGGCTTAGATCCCGGAGCTCACTGTGATTGCATGCCATATTTCCATACCATTAGTGCTTCCTTTTGTGTCTTTTAGCCCACAGGGCATATTGGCTGCTCAAATCACAGCTACTCATCTTAGCTCATTGATTTCTAGGCCCCAGCCTGTTCCTTCCAATCTGCAGTTTGGTCTGTCTTTGATTGGTAAATCTGCCATACCACAACATCACTAGATGGTTTAAAGAATGGAATTCGTTTCTCATTGTTCTTGATTTTGGAAGGCTGAGGCCATGGTACTGCAAAAATAGAAGCCTCATTTTTGAAGCTTGTTTTCTTGGCTTGTAGATAGCCATCTCTCTATATTCACACATAACATCTTGTTCATGGTCCCAAGGGGAGGAGAGACAGACAAGGGGGAGGGGCATACACCACACACACACACACACACACGCACACACACACACACACACACACACACATGGAGGGGGGGGAGAGAGAGAGAGAGGTGTCTCTGATGTCCACTCCTCTTATAAGGTAACCTCTTCTGTTGAGCTAGGTCCTACCCTTATGACTTCACTGAACCATTATCACTACCTTCTAGGCTCCATCTCTGTATACAATTGGGGATTAATTGGCTCTCAACATACAAATGTTATGGAAGTAGAGTTCAGGTTATACCAACTGTTTTTTGGGAACCTGGACATAGTATTGATTTCTGATGTATCACAGTTGAAAATAAAAATCACATTCTCTGTGCTAGAAAAATAAAATTCCTGGCCAGTGAATCACCTCAAAATAGTAAAGTGCCTTCTTAGGCCAACTTAGGTAAGAGCAGGAATAGTGGTTTGATCCCTAGCACCACATGCAGCACCAGCTCTGCCCCCGGGGCAGGCTGAGCCAGCCAGAGGTCTGGTTGTAGTGGTGCACTGAGGAGGCTAAAAACAGAAGGATCACTATGAATCCGAGCTGTGTAGTGAGATCCTGTAACAACCAAATACATAAGAAAAAAAGAAAAATTACCTCTTACTCATATCTCAAGGAAATCAATCTTCCTTAATGCTTCTATATTAGGTAAACATTTTAAAAGCTAGGATTTGATGCTATTACTTAAATTTAGTTTACCTATTGTTATGGTTTATGTCTAGTTGTCCCCCCAAAGCCTCATATAGTCATTGGGTGGGGACTTCTATAGATTGAGACTTGATCCATGATCCCTGGGATTATGTGTTTTAGTACTGATGGGATTATCGGTCTGAGTAAGGCTGAGACTATGGGTGTGGTCTAGGGCGGATATCCTAAGGCAGAGAGCCTGAATGTAATATAAAGAGCAACAGAGAGACAGACTCAAGTCTTTGCTGTTGCTCTGCTGCCGTGTTTGGTTGTCTACCTCTGTCACCATTTTGTTGCTGTTCCGCCCTCATGAACTGGATGCTCTCTGTCCTGCTCCACTCAGCCTTGGGCCAGCTTAATATGGACTGGAACCTCCAGTAACTGTGAGCTAATAAACCTTTCCTTCCTTCATTTTGAGTGTTGGGTATTTGTCCCAGCAACGAGTAAAAAGTAACTAAGACACCTATATACACTGGAGGACCTAGATAGCATATTTATGTTTGAAGCATCATATCCTAATTTCAGGCAGAACATTAGGCCATTTTAGTAAGATGTGTTCTGCATTGTGTTTAGTATTCTATGGCATATTTGTGTTTCTGAAGTGACTAGGTTTCACAGATTCTTCAGAAAATCAATTTATTACTCTGTTTGGAAAGAGAAAATGAGTATGTTTCTATTTTCATAGGATAAAAAGTTAGAAAACATTATTTAGAATAATTGCCTATCTATATTTTAGTTTGGTGTTACAATCTGTACCTAAAATGTGCCTGAAAAGTCCCATGCTGGGCAGCGGGGCCCAGTTCGAGGAGCTGGGTCACTGGAGACATGCCTGGGAGGGGTGTAGTCTTCCGCTTTCCTCCCTGCTTCCTTGTTCTATGTGACAAGCAGCTTTCCTCTGCCATCTCCTTCTACCATGTCTTTCTGCCTTGGAGTCAGCTAACTGTGGACTAAATCCTCAAAAACCATAAACCAAAATGAGCTTCTCCTCATTTAAATTGCAAGTGTCAATTATTTTGCCCCCATGATGGAAAGATGACTAACACAGAACATTCGTAATGGAGCCATTGTTGTGAAAACCCCTGATCATGTGACTCCAAAGCCTTTGGAACTTGTTTATAGGAGTACTTGGGAAAAGATTAGAGATGCAAGTTAGAAAATAGGAGCCTTAGATTGCTTGATGGGTGATTTTTATTAGAGCTCAGAAGACCAGAATACTGATATAAATGTGGACAGTAAAGGCCAGCCTCACATGGTTCAAGTGGAACAAGGACTTTATTTAAAATCAAAGTAGAAGCCATACATGTTACATCCTGGAAAAAAAAATTTATTTACATTTTGTCCATGACCTTAGATTTTGTAGGAGACTAAGATTTAGACAGGTGAGCTAATTAGTCTTGCAGAAAAAATTTCAAGGCAGTCCAATGTTCTGACTGTACATGGGTATTGTTAGTTGCTTTTGGCTACATCTACAGTGACAACTGGGAGCAAAAAGCACATGCATGAAGTTTGCAGTTTCACCAGGCAGTAAATACTGTCAAAATTTGAGACAAGGAGAGAGTGATTGATAGAAATATTATAATTAAAAAGAAAGCATGTCTTTTCTATCAGGATAAAGAGGGTTTGAATGCATCTTAAAAATTAGCCAGAGCTTATCAAACTCAGGATCAAGGGTGCAAGGGGATAAGCTACTTTGAAAGACCACTGCTTTTAAAAGAGAGCTTCAGGGTTCCCTTCTCATTTAGGGTCATTCTGAAAAGTGTATCATTAAGTTTAGTCTTCCAAATATGTAGATGTGGCTGCAGCCATGTTCCAAGCTACTTCTAGAGCTGGCAGCAGACCTTGGCTTCATCCATATGATGCTATATTTTTAAAATAACCAATGCAAGAGTTGTGAGGTTATGGAGCCTTTCACCAAGATTTCCAAGGAAGTCCTGGGAGGCCAAGCAGTGTGTGCATGAGAGAGAAATGCATGCAGCTATGGGCGTAGAGCTGAAGGTGCAGTGGAGATACAGAAAGTTGGAGATGTCAAGCATGTGGAATGTCTGCTGAAGAAACAGCCAGCAGTGAGTGGAACCCATCCAAGAGAGAAGCTGTATGGGTTATAACCAGCAAGACTACAGAAGCAGAGCTGCCCATGCTCCTTGCAATTAACAATTCACCATTACCCACAACAGATGCTAGACATAGACCTACAGAATACATTAGCTCTACTGCATTATGGTCTCACTTGGATTGTTTCTTTTTTTATTTTTCCATTTCTCCCTTTTAGGGAATGTTTAGCCTCTGCTGTTATATGTTAAACGAATTTAACATTCTTTTTGATTTTTACAGGGGCTCACAGGTAAGAGTTTACATTGAGGCTCAGAGGAAACTTTGGACTTGGACTTTTTCAGTAATGTTGCAGTTGTTAAGACTCTGGTGACACTTAGACATAGACTAATGCATTTTGTACAGTGGAATTGAGCTTTATGGGGCTAATGGGAAGAATGGTATGATTTTGGTCTAAAATGTACACCATGTTCAGAGGTGGTGCCTATTTGGAGAGAGTAAGTCACTTGGAGCATGACTTGGGTGCCATTGAGTGAGAAGCTTTTCTTTGTCAGCCTTTTTTCTTCCACTCCATTTTTACCTTGGAACCAATAAGCCATAGATTAAATCCTCTAAAACCATAATCCAGAATAAATCCATAAATTTTGTCAGAGTGATGGGAAGTGACAAATTCATTTGGCATGTTTAGTTAGATGGTGTGCTAGCAAAATATGTCTTTTGTTTTATGACAATACGTACTCTAGAAAGGAAGTATAGTACACTAGTAGTGTTGGATACTGGGTAAGGGGTGCACCTCAGATGGTCCAAACCACTTCTTCAAAGTTCTGGGTTTGTTTTGGATTGAGAGCGTAATAGAAACAAAAAAGAATGTGGAGAGAGATCTGGCCAGTTACAGTTTGGGACACCTGGCTCCTAGATATAGGATGTAGAAGTCCTCGCTGGAGGACATCAAGAAGAGGCTTAGCACATTTGTGTTTAAAATTCTAGGGTAGTAATAGTGAACCTCTTAGAGACCAAATGCCTAAACTGGATCCTCAAACCCAGTTATTCATCACAAAGTGTCAACATTGACATTAAACCAAATACTAATGTTTTGTTTAGAAGAACAAGTACTACTGAACGCCTGGCTACTAGGGTGCCTTGGCTCACGTGCAGACAGAAAGGGTTCTAAGCTCCTACGGTGGCACACGTGCCATAGGTTTGCTACCACTTTCCTAGAATGCTATTATTGCGACCTTTTCTGGAAGCCAAGTCTTCAGCCTCTCGAAAATACACTTTTTGTTCTTAGCTTTATCAATATTTTATAGTTCTCCATATCTCTCTCTGAACACTCTTGCTAATTCTAAGCCTATTGTGTATTGTTCTAGCTACATGAAATCTCCAAATCAGAGAATCTGCATGACTTTTGTCCTTAAGACTTTCTCTTATTGTTATTAAGTGTGCTAACCTCCTTTGAGTCATAAAAAAACACAAAGGAAAAATAAAAACAACAAAATGAGTATGGCATTAGATTGACTGTTTTCAGAAAGTTTCTTGGACCGTTTGAGTTTTCTATGAATTAAAAGCCCAAATTCTCACGCCAAGAGTAAACCATGGCTTGTATTAACCAATGCAGTGGCCCAGATTTTAGAGTGCAACTGGACACATAATCAGATAAAATATATAATACTTCTACATTTCATAAAAATGGAGATTAAAGTCTTCTTACATTTGCATGTAATCTAACACTTTAAAGTGTTTTAGATAAGATTATGATTTATTGAACCAGTTGATTTTTAAAATGTATTTGATACAGGGTCTCACTACCCAGCTTGGACTTATAGTGATCCTCTTGTTTTTCAGCCTCCCCAGCGCTGGTATTGCGTGTGTGCAATGCCATGCCCCATCTGGGTAGCTAGCTCAACACATCTAGGAAGCATGTGGTGCCAGGGATTAAACCCTGGTTCCTGTACTTGCCTAAGCAGTAAACTAGCTGATCTTTAGTTGATCACTAAACAGCAACACTAAACCCTGTTCTGGTTGGCAGATAGTTCTATTTCCTTTCAAAGTACAACAGCTTCATAATTGTGCAATCTTTTTCACATTTCATGCAATAAGCAGTCAGAGCACAGACAGAAGATCTTGCAAAAAATCTGATTATAGACTTACATTGCTGTCTCCTGAATTTCAGACCCACAGGACAGTTTCACATCCAAGTCTAAAAAGCTTGACAAAACATGGTTAGACTAAGAAACGCTGACACCAGCAACAGAAAGAATGCTTTCACTCTATTGCTGTAACGATTCAAATGTGTGTGTGCGTTAATCTTCATGCTACTGCTACATGGCTTGAGAATATGGCACTGAAAGTAACATAACTTGGTCATGTAAATCATGTGCATATGCCTGGTGAACGGGGGACTTGATTGCTTTCTTAGCAATTATGCTGTTCTCAGAAGATCTGAATTCAGTCTTAACATGTTCAGAATGCTCATGGGGGACAAACAGTGGTAACTTTTGCTTTTCTGTTATACAAATAGAAGGAAGAAGGTCTTTTAGGAATAGCAGGTCAAGACATATTTCAGGCAACTTGTGGAAGGGTAAAGTAAGGAGATCAAAGAGGGTGTCTCCAAGAATTTTACCTATTCTGTTTTCCAGAAGATTTAGAGTTTCTGCTTTAATATTTAGTGTTTTTGATCCATTTTGATTTTAGTTTAGTACATGGTGCAAAACATGGATCGAAGTTTAATTTTCAGTCTGTGGAAAGCCAGGTTTTCCAGGACCATTTAATAAAGACAATATCTTTCCTCAAAATGAAGGTGTTTGGCTCCTTTGTCAAAGGTAAACTGGATAAATATATTTGGAGTTGTTTCTGTACCTTCTGATCTATTCACTGATCCTTGGTTCTGTATTTTTGGTGTTGTTGTTTGTTTGTTTTTGGCCAGTACCATGCTGGTTTTTTTTTTTTTTTTTGCCTTTTTGAGACGGGGTCTCGCTATGCAGTTGAGGCTGGTCCTGGGCTCACTTTTGTAGCCCAGGCTGGTCTCGAACTCGCACCAATCCTCCTGCCTCAGCCTCCCGAGTGCTGGGATTACAGGCATGCGCCACCACACCCGGCACCATGCTGTTTTTATCATGATACTTTTACACCATAATTTAAAGTCAGGGACTGTGATGCCCCACGTCATCTTTGTTGCTCAGACTTGATTTTTGATATTCTAGGTCTCTTCTGGTTCCAAATGAATTTTAGAAATTTTTTCTTTAGTTCAGTGAGGTATGTTATTGGTATTTTCATTGAGATTTCATTGGCTGACTGACGAGTTATGGAAGTTTGGCCATTTTCACTATATTGATTCTACTTATTCAAGAATATCTTGCTGTTTTCTGATCTCATCTTCATTCGCCTTTTTCAAATACTGTCATGTCCAATGCAAAGGCATTTTACTTCTTTCATTAGATTGATTTCTAAGTATTTCATTTTTCTTGATGTTATTGTGAAGAGTGTGGTTTCATATATTTCTCTCTCAGTGAGTTTGTTATTGTGTATAGGAATGCTATTTTGAGTGTTGATTTTATATCACATCACACCCTTGAATCTTGTTATTAAATCCAGGAGTCTTTTGGTAGGGTTTCTTGAGTCTTCTATGAGAATATTAAGTCTTTTATTAAATAATGATAATGTAATTTCTTTCTTTTTATCATTATTCTTTCTTTCTTTCTTTCTTTCTTTCTTTCTGTCTAATTTACCAGCTCAGTCCATCCTGGGGGCAGCACTGGTGCAGCATGTGGTGCTGGGGATTAAATCTCAGTCCTTCCACTTACCTAAGCTTGCCTAAGCAGATGCTTTAGACCACTAAGCTTACTTGCTGGTCCTATTTCTTTCTCTTAACTAATTGCCCTGGCTAATGTTTCCAAAATTATACTGAATAGAAGCAGTGAGAGTGGATATCTTTGTCTTCTTCTGATTCTGGAGTGAAGGCTTCCAGTTTTTAATCTTTTGATATGATGTTGACTTTTATCATATTGAAGTAAAGATCTTCTATTCCTTTTTTTCCTGTAGAGATTTTACCATGAATGGGTGTTGGATTTTTAAGTGATTTCTCTGCGTCTATTGAGGAGATCATATGATTTTTCCCTCTGTCTCTATTGATATGGTGTATTACATAATGTTAATTTGTGCATGTTGAACCATTGCTGCACCCTTAGGCTGAATCCCACTTGATCATGGCATATAATCTTGATTTGCTGCCTTGTTTCTCAGTTTCATACTGAGGATATTTGCATCTATTTCATTAAGAAGAGTGGCAAGTAGTCCCTTTGTCAGTTGGGTCCTTTGGTTTTGATATTAAGATAATGCTTGCTTCCAAGAATGAGTTTCCACTACTGTTTCTTTCAATTTCATTAAAGAGTTTTAGGAGTAGTGGCATTTAGATCTTCTGTAAATTTCTTCTGGGATTCAGCTGTGAATTTACCATGCATTTCTTTGTTAGTACATTTTTTATTTAATTAACTGATACTGGTTTTTTTAGAATTACATTTTTTTTGGGGGGGCTGGAGAGATAGCTCCATTGCACAAGTGTCTGCATGGCAAGTGTAAGGTCATGAGTTTGAACCATGGTCCCACAAAAAAAAAAAAAAAAAAAAGAATTATATGTTTTTGATCCTGCTTTGATAATTTGTACATATCTAGTAATCTGTGTTTTCCATCTTACTGAAGTATGTTTCTCAAAGTAGGTATTGATCTTCTGGATTTCTGCAGCGTATCTTTTTCCTTCCTAATTGCATTGTTTTGAGTGTTTTCTTTCATTTTTTGTTGACAAGGTTGGCTAGGAGTTTATCAATTTTATTTATTTATTTATTTATTTATTTATTTTTGTGTGTGTGTGTGTGCGTGTGTGTGTGTGTTTTAGGGAAGGGTCTACAGGGTGTTCAGGGTCTCCCTACTAGATTGGACCAATTGTGATCTGCCTGTTTATTCCCAAGAGCTGGGATTATAGGTATAGGACACCATGCCCAGTCTCAGTTGCCATTTCAGTGCACTCCAGTGGTGGGGCTGGTACAGTAGTAGGCCTGGGAATCAAACTCCTGGCCCCAGTGCCTGCTTGCAGGCACTTTAATCTGCTGAGCTATTTGGCCAGCACAATTTTATTTAAATTTTCAAAGAAAAAACTTTAATTCATTAATTCTTTGTGTTTTCTTTCCTTTCCATTAATTTTTGCTTTTTTTTTTTTTTGTCTTTTTGAGGAAGAGTCTTGCTGTGCAGTTCAGGCTGGTCTTGAGCTCACTTTTATAGCCCAGGCCAGCCTCAAACTTGCACTGATCCTCCTGCCCCAGCCTCTTTGCTCTGATTTTTATAATTTTTATAATTTCCTACCTCACAACAGCTTTAAGTGTAACCTTCTCTTCTTTGTTGTAGAAGCTTAAGATTCAACTTTGTACTGTCTTCTGCTTCTCATTGATTCCAAGTAGCTTATGTTAGAGATGAGAAGTTGCTGCCTATTTGGCCTAACGCCCAATTCTTGATATTGGACTGATCCCCAACAAATCTCAGTATTGGCTTACAAGGGAAAATAATGATCACAATGACTTTGTCACCTTGGCTAAAGTAGTATAATCAGTAGTAACAATAATATCAAGCACAGTCTAAAATGTGATGAACTGTGGTAACTGTGAATTTGCCACCTTTAACCATAGGTACAAGATTTACAGCTATATAATAAAATCTAAACAAATCAGAAAGATGTGTACAGTAAATATCCCCTTAGTGGAGTGATCCTACCTCTGAGAGAAGACTTAAGAGAGATACACTAAAAAATAAAATAGAGAAGGAAAAGAAGGGGAGATTAGAAGCGGGAATGAAGGACAAGGGATGATAGCTCAAGCTTTAGGAAACTCATGAGAGGAAAAAAGGAGAAAAACAAAAACAAGAATTAAACAAAACAAAAAACCGATGTTCACACTCATAAAAAATAAAAATAAGCAAGAAAAAAAGAGAAAATAGAGACTTCTCCATGATTTAAAGCATGTGGTTATCTTTTGTGGTCTATAGTTTTGTGGTGGCACCTGATTCAGGGTGGGTCCCTGCTGTTGCTGGTAAACAAAGGAGGTAAACATAGTTCAAATTCATGCTGGGTGATCCCAGCCAACCTGCAGTGGTATTAGAACCATGTGTTAATTCTGTTGCTTTTGCCTATACAGAAGTTCAGGCTGATCCTGGCCACTGGTTGTGGGTTTGGAGCTTGAGTTGTTCAGCTTACAACACTCTGGGTGTCTCTTGTGGTCTTACCCTGGGCTTCCTGACCCTGGACATCTCCTACAGCTTTGTCTTACCCAGTCATTGAAAGCCCTGAGATGAAGCAAACCATGGTTGTTCTGAGTCCCAGGTTCAGTTTGTCCCTCCCTAATTAGCATCTGGCCAATGCGTCTCCTGGGGACTCTTTTTTTTGGAAATGCTTTTATTTTTTATTTTTTATTTTTTCAATTTTTTATTGTTTAAATTTAACAATGGTTATATTACATATTTTCATCATCAGATCAGTTTAGATTAATACATATAGGTATATAAGATTGATCAAACAATTAAACATTAACCTTTCTAAATCCACATTACTTTTTTTT
>PVJA010055667.1:0-11092 GCA_004027025.1 Myocastor coypus | reverse complement strand
AAAAAAAAAAAAAAAAAAAAAAAAAGGCTGGGGCTGTAGCTTAGTGTAAAGGCCTTAGGGTCAATTTACAAAAACTCACTCCCGCTAGCAAAAAAAAGAAAGAAAATCTCAGATAGTGAACAATCTTTTTTTTTTTCTTTGTATTTTAAGGGAGGGTCTACAGGGTGTTCAGGGTCTCACTACTAGATCAGACATGTAGTGATCTGCCTGTTTATAGCCTCCCAAGAGCTGGGATTACAGGCATGCCCCATTATGCCCAGTCTCAATTGCTATCTCAGCATGCACTGGGGGGGCAGGGCTGGCACAGAAGGCCTGGGCATTGAAACTCTGGCCCCTGCTTCTGCTCGAAGAGACTTTAATCCAATGTGCTATTTGGCTGGCCCATGAACCATTTTTTTTTCCTACCTCAAGTTTATTTGTACAAAGAGCACAGGAGGACACCAGCCCCCTACAGAGGGCACCCCAGGGGTCACACCCAGTCCTTCTGTTTTTACATCAGCATATAAAGAGGCTTTTACAGGGGCCTGGGCACCTTTGAGAGCCTGGACCAGAGCAGAAGTTGGAGCCTGGGCCTTAGCTACAGCCAGGGCCTTTGGCTGGCAAGGCCTGTGACCCTTGGCAATGTGGGCTTGGATACACTTCCCAAGCTTGGGATGGGCAATATAGGCAAGTCAAGCGAACTTGCAGTTTACTCCCTTTGGGATGATCTTGAGCTTGACCTCCTTGGGCTTGATGAGGGCCTTGATAGCCTCAGCGCAAGCACTCGTGGCCTTGGCATTGTTCGCTTGCATCTTCTTAAAGCCCTTCTTGTGCTTCTTGGCAAAACGCATGTTCCGAAGGAACTTGGGATCTACCTGCTTCAGAGATTTGTATCTTGTGACCAAGGTTTCTTGATGCCATTTCTGTGTCATTTTGGGGACTGGTTGTGCGTGGTGTGGTTCTTGGACTTGGCCATAACTGTGCCATAAACTGCAGCTGCCAACTGCCTGGAACAGGAAAAAGAAAAAGCCCATGAACAATCTTAAAAGTGACAAGTAACATCAGAGCCTTCAGAACCCCATTCCTCCTTTGCAACGTGAGAGCACCAATACCTTGTGGAGTCCTGCTATTAAACTGTTTCTGAGAAGATGGGAAGCAAATCTGGCACATATGCATTCAACCAATGCTACACAGCTAGTTAAATTCAAATGATGTCACATCCACAAACCAATTCAAGACTTGGCCTTGTATGAAATATGATGTAGCTTTGACCTTGAAAGGCTTGCATTTTCATCTCACATTCAACTCTGTCTTTTGCAGCCCAATACACCTGTACTCATACTCATGCAACTAGCCTAAAAGTTGCAAAAGAAGTGACCAGTCCAGTGATTCACACTCTTAGGCTGCACACTGGAAGTGCCACCCCACAGATTCTGGGCTATGCTTCCAGCTCTATGCTCTTCCAGGCTGTGGAAATAGACTTCTGTCCTTGAACACATTCTCTCTCTCTCTCTCTCTCTCTCTCTCTCTCTCTCTCTCTCTGTTTCTCTCTGTGTCTCTCCCTCTTTCTGTCCTCCCTCCCTCTCTCTTCTTTCATCCTAGATTGAACCCAGAACTCACACATGCTAAGCACATGCTATGCTGCTGATCTACACCACAGCTTTAGAATCAATCTTTATTAAACTTTGGCTTGTCTATTGTTCAGACATCTTACAGACTTGATCTCCCCTTTTGCAGAGTGAGACTCTTGAGAATATTTGAAGACAAAACCAAATAAGAAAAGTTCTATGCTTACTTCAATATTGTGTTTAAATACATTATAATATAAAATAGGAATCTAATCAAATACTTTTACTGATTGATTAAATCAATTTTGTTGATTTTGATGATCTCTACACTAACACAAATTTGAAACAGTAGAATCTCTGTGTTTCAGAGTATAAATATATTTTAATTACTTTCAAGTTCAGGTATAAAAATCAACTTAAAACAGAAAAATATCATTTATGTTAGTCTTGCCTACCGACTAAATAAAGATATGTAATCAACTCTACTATAAAAAAATACCTAGCTTTAGTCTATTGTGAATGCAGTAAAATTTTGTAAATAAAGAGTGCTTTTAAACTAGGCATACGTAATTCCAGAATTCTGGAAAGCTGAGGCAGGAGGATTATAGCAAGTTCATAACCAGCCTGAACAGTTTAGCAAGACCCTGTCTCAAAATTTTACAGTTTTAAAAAGGGCTATGCATATAGCCCAGTGTGAAGGCCTGTGGTTCAATCTCTAGTACCACATGAAAAAAAAAAAAAAAGTTTAAGAAGAGCAAAAAAAAAAAAAACAAACCCAAAAAACCTAAGCATTTTGAACCTCACAGAAAGATAAGTACTTCATGACCTCACTTATAAGGGAAATATTTAAAAAACGACCTCACAGAAGTTGAAGCTGGAGTCTCAGCCAGGCTGGGAACAAGCAGGAGGTGAAGGGACCAGAGAGGCTGACCACGGTTAGTAAGTTGCAGTTAGAAAAAAATCCAGTGACAATAATGTACCATATATTTCAAATAGCTAGAAGGAACTTGCAGTGTTTTTTTTTTTTTAATCATAAACAGATGACAAATATTTGATTGTTTATCTTTTCTTGGTGGTACCAGGGATCAAACTCAGGACCCTGCACTTGTCAGGCAAGCACTTATTCTACTGAACTGTCTCCCTGGCCCCAAGATGGCAAATATTTGAGATAGATATATTTAATCCTGTTGTAAGCATTATACAATGCATGTAAGCATGGAAACATCATATGGCACCCCATTAATTTGCAACTTTTGTGGTTTTACATATCACTTAAAAAGTTAATTTAACAAAAAATAAAGAACTTTCTCACTAGATGAATTGCTGAAACTTATATTTTACCATCTTGCTTACAATATTAATTTATTTAAAGCCCATCTTCTTTTACTACATACAACAGAAGCATTTTCATTTGCTGTCTGTAAGCAAGTCTTGGGGTAGAATGATGAGCACTGCTGAGTTTTATTGCAGGAGTCCAAAAATACCTCAAAGCCCCCCCATCAGCATGGCATTTGTCAGCTGCGCCAACTCAGGCTCAGCTCCTTGGCTGTGCTCTTCCACTTTCCTGTTCCATCCCAGGAGCAGAGCAGAGGGAGATTTTAACATGGACTGAAGATCAGGACCTCATCTGGGAAAGGCAGCCAGTGTCCAAGACCACCACAGAGAGGCCCAGAGCTGAGGGAGGACGTAGAGCCCAGGGAGACCCCAGAGCTGAGGGGAGCGCAGAGCTGAAGGAGGCCCTAGAGTTGAGGGAAGCCCTAGAGCTAAGAGAAGCCCTCGAGCCAAGGGTGACCCTAGAGCCCAAGGAGGCCAGCTGGCTACTGCCAACAACAAATGTCATTTCGCTGTAATCTCTCCCAACTGTTGCAGGGGGGGAGGAGAGAGGAGAATGAGAGAGAGAGAGAGAGAGAGAGAGAGAGAGAGAGAGAGAGAGAGAGAGAGATTGAGAGAGAGGAAAGAGGGAGGGAGGAAGGGAGGGAGGGAGGGACACCAGGAAGAAAGCTGCGGGTAGGTCCTTTTCTTGGAATCTACAGGCTCAGACAAGGGGAAAAATATCTAAAATGTTGCCAGTACGAAAGTTGGCAAACAAATTGCTTACTTCTTTTTGAAACTGAACTTTGAACGCCAGAAATTCTCTCCCAGGCAGTGTTCCTCAGCCAAATTGAGGAAGAGAAAAATGTTTCTAACATGTCAGGAACGAAACTGATGCTCCATTAAGGAAAAACAGCCTGGAAAACGAGAGGGAAGGCCCGGAAGTCAGACGGGCTTTAAGTCCAGCCGCCTGCGGGCCGACCTTCTGCTCCGCCCGGCCGCAGCGAACACCCTTTCCCGCTCCCGCCCCTTCCTTCCTTCCGCGGACCCCTTCCCGCCCGGCCTCCCCAAGACAGCGCACCGGCCTTCACAGGGCCGCCCGGAATCCCGCGGAGGAGGCAGGCGCCGAGGCTGCGAGGCCAGGGCGCCCCGCGTGGGTGAGTGGCTGCTCATGGACCCACAGATGAAGCAGAATCCGGGATATGGGCGGGCATCTCTTCTGCTCTTCCCCAATTTAACTTTAATTCTTGGGTCCCTGGAAGCGCGCCTTTGGTTTGGTGTGGGAAGCATTGTTGGCAGAATTCTGGGCATCCAGTATATTGTGAGTGCCCGATTTCTCTGTTTCTTATCTTTTTCTGAGTCTCTGATACCTTAGGAAGCATTCATAGATACCTTCAGCTTTGAGTGGTTCAGAGAGAAATGCCCGGTGGAAGGGCGGTTTCTCCAGGACTTCGTTCTTGGACCATGAGTGCGTCTGGCCCTGAACACTTTATTCTTCCTCCCACTGCTGTCTTGGGTATCCCGTGCCTTGAACTGTTACTCCAAGTGTGAGGACGTGACACAGACCCTGGCCAGGGCCCAGTGTCTGTAATGGGCATAGTCTGGAGCAGGTCTGTGCAGAGCTAGTGGTCTACCCTGAAGCCTGCATGTGACCCCCTGGCATCCTTGGGTAGAAGGCTGGCACTGGCAGTTCGTGCTGACACCAGCCAGCTCAGAGAGCTCAGCCGCCGTCTGCACAGGGAATGCTCTGGAATGGGTGAAGCAGTCATAAGTGAAGTATTTCAGATGTCCTTTTCCCGAACTCCTATGGTTTTTTTCTAGTTGCACTCTGCAATTTGCCCCTTACCTACATTTTACACTGTTCTCTGCAGACTAACTAGGGGAGGGAATTGAATAAAATAGTCGTTATCTACTAGCTGGTGATACTGAGGCCGTGCTCACTCTTGCTCACACTTGCCATGTGCCAGATGTTGGTATAGTTCCTGTCATCATCCCCATTCTATGCATGAGGAGACTGAGATTGGAGACACATTTCACAAACGACAGAAGACAGATCTCACCTGAGGCAGCCTGCATCTGGAGTCCCTGTTGTTGGGAGACGTGTTTGAAACTGGGTCAAACTGGATGATTGGGCAATCAATTGCCCTCTGCTTGGGCTTTCTGATTTAAAAAATGGGCTCATAAAAATGTCACCTCACAGAGCTGTTGTGGGAGGTATATTGGCTTTAAAACATTGTTTTACTGAACTGGGTGAATAAGGCAAGCAAGCTTTTCCCAGTCACCATTATCCAGTGTCACACCTGAGGCTCCCCTTCCACTGGGGAGTCTCAGAATTCCTCAGGAAGGGCTGGAAGAGTCTCATTAGGATTTGTGCTTCCTCTGAGGGCCACTGGTGTTCACCTGTCAGCTACTATAAGGCCAGAGTTCAGAATTAGCTGCAGAAGGGCAGGGTTTACATCTTCTATATATTTGTTTTTCCTGGAAAATATTTTTCATGTGTTTGTGTGTGTGTGTGTGTGTGTGTATCTCTGGCTCAGCCCACCCTGGGGGCAAGGCTGGTACGGCATGTGGTGCCAGGATCAATTGGGGTCCCTGCGCTTGCCTAAGCAGGCACTTTAGACGCTGAGCTACCACCTCCTTAGCTCCTGGAAAATATTTTTCAACTGGGACATCGTCACTTCTTGGGAAGAATTTGAGTCCCCTTGAGTGGGAGCTCAGTGCAGAGCTCTGTGTGCCCTGTGCCTCCTTTTCCCACTTCCAACAAAGTAGCTTCATCCTTACCTGACCTGCAGGCTGAAGCACCCAGTTGAAGGTTTTAAAAAACAATTTGCAGGGGCCCTGCGGGATGGCTCAGTGGTCTAAAGCGCCTGCTTAGGAAAGCTCAGGCGGCTGCAGGGACCACGGTTTGATTCCCCACACCACATGCTGCGCCAGCCCTGCCCTCAGGGCAGGCTGAGCCAGCCATAAAAATAAATAAATAAACAAACAAAAGTTCTGAAATAAGAAAAATAAAATAAAATAAAATAAAAAATTATTTAAAAAAAAAAGAAAAAAAAAAAAAAAAAAAAAAAAAAAAAAAAAAAAAAAAAAAAAAAAAAAAAAAAAAAAAAAAAAAAAAAAAAAAAAAAAAAAAAAAAAAAAAAAAAAAAAAAAAAAAAAAAAAAAAAACAATTTGCAGACCTGCTGACCTGGGACAGTGGAGCTGAGCTGATCGGCAGAGGGCTCTCTAGCTTCTCCATCTAGATTCTCACTCTGCCTTTGCACTGGCCCTCATCCCCGGTCCTTAGGTGTCCACTGAGGCAGCATGCCAGCCAGGCAGAATGAGCACTCAGGAACCTGTGCTGATGCAGCAATGCGAGGGCTCATGGTCCAGCCTGACAGGTCTCTGAGTCACTTTTGAAGATGCCTTTTTTCACCTGTGCTCCAAGTTACCAGCTATGTGATTGATAACCAGAGTAGCTAATGATTGATCTTTCTTTGTGATAACTGCCTCCTGTAAGGCCAGTGATGCGCTGAGCTCAAGACACAGACTAGTTCGTATAATACTCAGAAGGGCCCTGGGAGACACGCTGCCCCCTCTGTGCAAAGGAGTCTAAATGAAAGGACCTTAGATGACTGGCACAAGAGCAGCAGCCAGTTGGTGACAGTGACACTGTAGCCCCATGCCCCAGGCTGAGCCACACTGCCCTGAGTATTTTTGCAGCTCTGTTTGATAGAGGTCAGAGGTCAGAAGGTGTTGTTATATGGGTGAGTCTTTTGTATTTTGCTAAAGGGTTCCCCTGAGAATAGGTGGGAGGAGCAGAGTCGCAGGACCAGGACAGAATGCTCTATGGAAGGAAGAGCAAGCCTATGAGTAAGTGGAGTGAGCGCTTTTTCCTGTCAGTACTGGGGACTGAACAGGGTGTGTTCTGCCATTGAGCCACATCTTAGCCTCTTGTTTTTGGAAACTGGGCCTCACAGTGTTGTTCCCCAGGCTGGACTCAAATTTGTGATCCTCCTCAGCATCAGCCACCGTGGCATCTTGAATTATTGGTATGTACCACAGTGCTGGCTTGAAGGACTTTTAGCTGAGCTGAACCCTGATAAACTGTGTTTACTTATAAGAAGATGGTGTGGCTGATTTGGTTTTGTTTGTTCTATGGGTCTGTCCATGGATCCCAGAGCCTTGCACATGCTAAGCAAGTGCTATACAACTGAACTGCAGCCCCGGCCTAGAGTGGTGCAATTTAATGAGGTGGGGGTGGGCTTGCAGCCTGGCTGCCTGTGCCCTAGCTCTCCACATGCCAGCCAGGTCATTTAAGGGACATTATCTAACAAAAATGCTGTGCTTGTTGTTTTGAGTAAATGCATTTGGTAAAAACACTTACATTTCTGGGAGGATGACTTTAGGATTTCAAGCTGACATAAAATTTAAGAGCTAAATATAGCTTATTTAAATTAAAAACAGCAATGAGATCATAACTTACAAAAAAATCTTGTGGGGTTTTCAGAGAACAGATTGTGTACATTGCCTAAATCTGGATTAAATTTATAATCATCTTGAAGCTTGCATGCACCTTTTGCCTCTTACTGGGAAGACGAGTAGGTGAGGAAGAAATCCACGGCTGACATTTGTAGCCTTCTTGCTGTGGGCAAAGTGTTTGCCGCCCGCTTATTTAACCCTGCGGCTGCCTGCCAGGTGAGTGTGGTTAGCTTGCCTGTGTGCCAGTGAGGTGGCAAGGCTTAGAAAGAAGAGAGTAACATGCACAGGGCGCAGCTGCTAGGTGCTGAAATAGGAATTTGAACTCAGGACTGCCTAGGGAGTTTATGGGTGCTTTGATCTCACTGTAGTTGTAGTAAAACTAATCCTTCCTGATTTAAACCATGTCTGTACATTTTAAAACACAGACTATGAAGTTATTGGAGGGAGTAAGCAGTAACTCTCAGAGGACAGGGTCTACCTGAAGCCCTCTTAGCCATTTTGGAGAGCAGGAGCCAGGAATGCTCAGGGCACCTGAGAAGCCACGCATGGTAAGCTTTCATCTAAGCAAGAAAACTGCCAGGCAGCGCTGGCTGCAGGTGAGATGGGGAGCGGAGTGTCTTCTTCACCCTTCTCTGTTCTCTCCTGAGTCCTCTGGTCTCCAGGAATTCTTCCCTCATTTTTTTTTAAAGAATTTTTTATTTTATTCTTATTTTTTTTTCTTGTTTCAGAACTTTTGTTTGTTTGTTTATTTATTTATTTTTATGGCTGGCTCAGCCTGCCCTGAGGGCAGGGCTGGCACAGCATGTGGTGCCGATGATCGAACCGCAGTCCCTGCAGCCGCCTAAGGTTTCCTAAGCAGGCGCTTTAGACCACTGAACCATCCTGCCGGGCCCTCTTCCCTCATTTTTGCAGGAATCTTGGTTAGCCTCTGACCAGGCAGAGAAGGTCCCAGTTATGGACTCCCACGGAGTCTGCAACTTATGGTCTCAGCATCTCTCGAACTAGAGTGACCTCCTCCATCTGGTTTATGGAAGCTCCCTTTGACTATGCCTGACTTTTCTCAAACTCTTTGAGATCAGCTATGAGGTATACATTTGAAGGGCCCTGGTGAATACCTAAAACTTTTAACAGTAAAAAACTCAATAGATAACACTTGGGGGGTACCAAGGATTGAGCTCAGTACTCTATGCTTGCCAGGCAGGTGCTTATTCTACTGAGCTATCTCCCTGGCCCCGATAGCACTATTTTTTCTCTGCATTTGTACACACATTTAATGCCCTTCCTATCTTAACTAAGCACTTATCATGCACTATGACTCTCTAATTTTTGTACTTTGAGGTGTAACAGCAAAACTAATCTGAGTCTTTTTCTTTTTTAATTTTTAAAATTTATTTATTTATTTATTTATTTATTTATTTATTTATTTATTTATTTGGTACAAGGTCTTAATACACAGCTCAGAATCATAGTAATCCTCCTGTCTCTGCCTCCCCAGTGCTGAGATTACAGGCATGCACCATTATGCCTGGTTTCAGTGGCTGGCACGGAGTGCCTGGGGCTCCAGGTCGGCATGGCATATGGTGCCGGGTATGGAACCCAGGTCTTTGCATTTGCCAGGCAGATGCTTAGGCTACTAAGCTATCTCCCCAGTCCCTGAGTGTCTTTTTCTTCCTTCACAATTTGATAAATAGAAATTTGATCTTGAGCCGGGAGTAGTGGCTCACGCCTGTAATCCCAGCACTTGGGAGGCTGAGGCAGGAGGATCAGTGTGAGTTCGAGACCAGCCTGGGCTACAAAAGTGAGCTCAAGGCTAGCCTGAACTGCAGTGAGACCCTGTCTCAAAAAAAAAAAAAAAAAAAAAAAAGAAATTTGATCTTGATCTTGCCACAGATCTTAGCAACTTCAACATGCATACCATTTTCTCTTGTTACATCAAGAATTTTCATCTTTTTACAGAAAGGAACATACTATATCCTTTCTTTGGCATAGTCCAAGGTGACTACTCTTGCTTTTGGGCTGTTATTAAGTGAAATAAAGGTGGCTAGAATACAACCACTGTGACACCCAACAGTCTGTCTGATAACCAAGCCTGTTACTAAACGATGCATACGCAGGTGGCAGACACTTAGCGTGTGGAATTGCCAAACAAAGGGACGATTCAGGATGGGATTGAATGGCATGAGACCTCATTGTGCTGTTCAGAAGAATATGCAGTTCACAACCAGTGGTTTATTTCTGAAATTTTCCATTGACTGTATTTAGACTATGATTGGCTATACATAACCAAACCTTGAAAAGCAAAATCTTGGATGGGGGGACTACTGTGATATTCTAATTCTTGCACTAATTTGTGCTCGAATGGGAGACTTTCAGGGTCCACTGTAATAGTACAGGGAGCATTTGGAGCAGGGAGACACCCCAGGCACCCTTGAGCCACACTCCACACAGTTGTCATCTGCTCCTCTCAGAGGTTGGGAGAGGCCAGGTGGCACATTTTCGAAGTGTCACTAGATAGTGGTACTACTTACCTGGATTTTCAGGACACGGACAACACCAACTCCGTTGGGACAGTGCTCAGCAGCAGTACGAAGGGAGTGATGTTATTCTCTGATGTCGAGAGCCCTGTCTCTTTGTCCACCTTCACAGCCTCTGCCATTTGGCCCCCTTCCCTTTCTTCCTCATCTCCATAAGGACTTTAGGCCTCTAATTGAGTCTTCAAGTACACACCACTGAGTGTGGCTGTGTTTATAACAAAAATCAAATTGCTTTATTGGAAACAGCAATAGTGGAATTTAGCAATGAGGTAGCAACTTGGGGAAAGGTTTTAAGGCTCTGGAGTGTGGGCCTTCCTGGGCCTCCCACTCCCTTCCAAATCACATGCTTTGAACCAGTGCTCATTTGGGGCCCATTGATAATTATGGGGCTTCTAGCTTTAATGAGTAGGAGTAGCGTAGCAGGGAGGGAAGAGAAGCAGTTGTTTATCCTGGCCCACCCAAGATACTTGGGGAGAGGGACAAAGGAAAGGTTCCTTTCTTCTTTAACCTGGCCCTGTATTTTTAAAAGGAGACTCTAGAGAGATACAAGGAGACAAGAACAGTTGAAGAAGCAGTACAGAAGAAGGTGCCTCAAGGCAGTGAGAGGTGTATTTATTGTTCAATACAGAATTCTTCTGGCCCCTTGGAACTTTCTGTAGTTTGACTTTCTAGCTAATTGTTACCAGAAACAATTGTTGTGGTTGCTGGCAGTTGACCTTTGCTGGAGTGCCTGGCCTGCAGTCCACTTGCTGGCCAGCTCGAGGGCTACCTGTGGCAGCCAGCTGCTGGACCCTGTGCACTGAGAAGTGCTATCGCCCAGCCTTTTGCAATTGGTTTTCTAAGCCACAGTGTGGTTTTCCTGGGCCATACTCCACTCTGCTCTGTGTCCTGGAAGCAGATCACAGTGACTCTGTTTCATTTGGAATCCACTTAGATTTGGCCAATGGAAGGTAACAATAGGAAGTCAGGGCAGAGGAGGTGAGGGTTGCCCTTGCTCTTTTCCTGCTGGGTTGCTATAGGCCGGTTGTGTCCTCTAACTAAAGCCATACCTCAGCCAAGCAGCCAGATCTCTCTACTGAGTATTCCACTAACCCCTGAACTCTTGACCAGCCCCATGGCTCTCTACCACCTTTTGAAGTCCCCCAACACATTTTCAGATCTTTGTAAACAGTCTCTCTATTAAGCTCTCAGATTGGAACATTTTACCTGCCAGCATCTTGACTGTATACCTTTTTTTT
>PVJA010055666.1:0-11090 GCA_004027025.1 Myocastor coypus | reverse complement strand
TTTAGTTGTTTGATCAATCTTATATACCTATATGTATTAATCTAAACTGATCCGATGATGAAAATATGTAATATAACCATTGTTAAATTTAAACAATAAAAGAATTGGAAAAAAAATAAAATAAAATAAAATAAATAAAAAAAAGAAATCAACTTTAGCACCCCACGACAGTAGGAAATAAAAGTTAGATAAAATGCTGTTTAAACCATGAGTTTATAGAAAAATGTTCAGCTATTGAATGCTTCCCCATTGCCAAGGTGGCAGACAATGCCACATGGAAATTAGACCTAAAGTTGTCAAGAGCAATATCATTCAAGTAGCACAGGGCAGAACATTAAATCAGAGCTGGGTGTAGATAGTATTTTGGGAAACGATATTTGAGTAGAGTTTTAAAGAAAACAGATTTATGACTTAAGAGTACATGATAACCCAACAAAAACAGGCATAGCCTATAATGTGATGTGGAGAGAAACTTTAAAATGATTATATGAACCACAAACAAGCAATAAAACAAACACGCAAGAAACTCATAGGGAATTGTCTCCCAAAAGCAACTCTTACAGTGTCCAAATTATAACCTTTATTTTTTTATTGTTCTTTCATTTTTTTTAAATTAGAATTTAAAAATATTGTGACCCACTACTGCATTCTTGACATTTAATAAGATTTTTATGACCTAACATGGAAAAGCTTCTAAATTTTTCCATATAAATCTTAAAAGAATATTTATGAAGTTTCACATTTCAAATTTCAATATATAATGCCAGTGATAAAGCGAAGCTTTTAGATTTTTTTACTAATGTTTTTATCTGCTTGATCACTGACTGATTTCACACATTGTGTCCCTTACTTAGGTCTCAGTCTCTTACTGCCTACTAATGTATTTTTAAAATTCCAAACTGACAAACTCTATCACTTGACTGGTGAAACATTAGGATTAATTTCTACTTTCTTTCACGCCGTGTACTCTGCATTGTTAACACCCCCTCATTTCCTTCTTTCTGGCTTTTTCTTCCTTTATTCCCTCTTCAAGGTGAGATTTTGTTTTTCCTTTACATTGAACATAACTTATGTCCATTTATAAAATGAGATCATTCTACATTTTAATTCATATATTTAATTTTTAAAAGCTTAAATTTTAACAATCATTGATAATTTAAGTAAAATCATCTGTTGCTGTGTAACTTTAACATTACAGTTGTAGAACTTTTATTTTGCCTTGTTACTTTGTGCCTTCTCAACAAACTGGACTGGATTGTTTACCTGTGAGATAGTGAACGTATCTTTTAGATTGGCCTACATGTTTGCTTATTTATTTTCTCAAATTTCATTTCTATTTTATTTTTCTTGAATTGTGCCCTTTTACTTTGAATCCATCTTATATTTTTGTCCTTAAATTTTTGTGATCCCCTGCTACATATTTAATAGCATATTTCTGTCAGTCATGACCATATGACTAAATTCCAGTCAATGAATGCAAAAGGAGGTGATACAGGAAGCTTCCAAGTCTTTTCCATTAGGAAAAGGAAGGTTCTCCTCCTGAATCTTTTTAATCCTTTCTACTAGCTAGGATGCAGATAGGATAGTGCACCTCTTTGAACTGCTGATCAAAGCAGCACAAGAGGGATGTTAGAGCAAATATTTAGAGCCACTGTCCTAGTTATGCCTTATTGTGTTACTGCAATGACATGTCTTAGTTACTTTTTCCATTACTAAGGCAAGACACAAGATCCAAAGGTAAAGGTCAAAAAGTTTACTTAGCTCATAGTGTAGAGGTTTCAATAGATAACTGACTGACTTGCAGAGGAGAAATAGTCTGTGGCAGGCAGAAGGTAGCAAAACACCAAAGGGAAACTACACCTCCTTCTGTCCCTCATATTTTATCCAGACTACTTAGGCAAAGGAGCACTCATACTCTTAATTCTAGTGCCCTTGATCCTAGTATTGCACCATGATTTGATTCCAGTGTTATATACTCTAGACCGCGTCACCTGTGAAAATCCCCCATCTATGACCACATGAGGCTTTGGGGGAACATTCAATCACAAGCCATAATGCATATGCTATTAACAGTACAGTAGGCTTTAATATAGAAAAGATTAGAAAAATACAAAGAACACATAACTGGAGGTACTTAAGTGAGACGGCATGTCCAGAGAAACAGATTTTGGAGTATATTCTAGGTGTTGTCTTACTATTCCTATGTCTTCTGAAACCTAACCCTGATATTAAAAAAAAAAAAAAGATATGCACCAAAACAGAACACCCCAATGTGATATTTGTGGTCTGTATCCATTAGAGTTCACTAGAGGAATGGATGTAATATAATGTATTCACAAGATAGGCTTATGATAACTGTTCGTAGAGTTGAGTATGGGAGAATGTAAAAGGGCCCTCTGCACAATCCAGTCAAAAGTAGGAGCCCCATAGCTCTCTCCAGAGTCCTGTGCAAGTACACATCAGAAAGCCAAAGGTTCTGTGCAAGAAGACTGAAGAGTCTTCCAGAAGTAAAAAGGAAGACTGGAGCTCTCCTGAAGAAGCAGAAGCAAGACTTCCTTCTCTCCCTTTTTCTTCCATCCAGGATGCAAGCCCATGGGTTGGTGCCACTCCCACTCAAGGCGGATTCTCCATCTTCAGGAAGTGAACCATCTAGGGGCAACCAAATGCATTCTAAGACAATCTGCTCTTCTTTTTTCTATTATTCAAGTTGATCCCACAAGTAACTACTACATATATAGAGGGAGACTTTTGCAGGATTTTTAATCACAGGCTGTTCTGTCTTAGTAAGTAACTACATTTAATTAGCTGTCCTAGGGAATTACACAGTCCTAACGATGACCTCAGATTCTAATGAAGGAGGTGTGAGTGCCTGAAATATTTAACATTATGAAGTTTTCTCCAGAAGCTAAACTTTTTCCTCAAAAGTGAAACTCCAAATGATATATACATTATTCAGTATGAGTACTTTTGGGGGGGGAAGCGGAAAGGTCTACAGGGTGTTCAGGGTCTCACTACTAGATCGGACTTGTAGTGATATACCTGTTTACAGCCTCCCAAGAGCTGTGATTGCAGGTGCTCAGCACCAGGCCCAGTCTCAATGGCAGTCTCAGTGTGTCCCAGGGGCAGGATCGACATGGCACACCTAGGGATCAAACCCACAGCCCCTGCACTCTGCCTAAGCAGGCGCTTTAATCCACTGAGATATTTGGTTGGCCCTGAGTAGTATTTCTTTAAATAAAAAAAAAATTAAAGACCGTTTAAAATACATAATATATATGTGTGTGTGTGTGTGTGTGTGTGTGTGTGTGTGTGTGTGTATACACACTGTTATGTAATATATATATAAATTTAGGACCATTTTGGTTTGCTATTATACAGTTATACAGCACTGACTAATTTACCTTCTGTAAAGGTAATTTATACAGAACTGAGAACATAAAAATGAGCTTCAACAAATTCAGTGACTCACATCACTCATTTATCAATAAATTAACAGTTTTTGAAAGTATAACACATTACTGAGCTAGGTACTAAGGAGATAGCAAAAATTAATAAAGCACAATCTCTGTTTTGAGATATTTACAGCCCAGTATAATAACTGAAACATGATCTGAAATAAATCTGATGTAGATAAAAAGTGACAAATGCCAAACAGGTATGAATAAGAGCTCTGGGAGTTCACCTCTACTAGTTGCCCTGACTCATTGATGCTAACATGGTAAAAATAACATTGTCATTTTTACCAAGATTTGAGTTTGTTCATGTCCTGAGTATATAGCACTTGCTCTGCAATCTTAAGACTCTTCCAAAATTGAAAAAAAAAATCCTTCATTTTATTTCAGAAACAATGCACAATGTTGGAACAGCTTAAGACCCCATTTATGGTGGCTTTTGCAATCAAGAAGCTATGAACAACCATCATAGCTCTCCTGAGCTATGATAGCCATTACGAACTATACACAATGAAAACCCAAATCTATAGTTAATGTCGTAGCGAAATAACATCTTGTTTCTTCTTTCCAGAGGAAACAGCAGAAAACGCTTCATTCTTTTTAATCTGTTCTCACCTGTCATATTCCATTGTTTATGACGTTACCAATTACAGCAGTGCAGTAGCACACTCAGTGAATCATCAGCTCCCCCCTTCCAGGGGCACTCAGCTTTCACATACCCAGTGAATAATGGCTCACAGAGAAACTGCTTAATATCTGTAATCAGTTTTAGTCTGATGTGATTCTTAAAATGCATTCTTCTTTCCCAGTAAATGATAAATTACAATGGTAATGCCTGACAAAGAGTCATTTTTCCCCAGCCAAAGATTTATTTCCCACGCAAGTTGTTTTTGAATCTTTGAATGTCACTTTTAGCTGTTTCCAGTCTTCTAAACAAGTTAGCTGCCAGTCACCCAGATGACTAAGGGCTGATGCTCCAGTGCTGGAGTGTGTGGTTATTTAACAGAAAATGGTGCTGTCTCAGTTACTCCTCTTCCATTGCTGGGACACATACCCAACACTCAAAATGAAGGAATGAAAGGTTTATTCAGCTCACAGTTACTGGAGGTCTGAGTCCCTACTTAGCTGTCCCCAAGGCATACGGCGGAGAGCAAACTTTCATGGTGGCAAAAAGCAGAGGGCAAGAGATCAGAAGGCAGTGGCAGCAGCTCAGGCAGCTAGCTGGCCTCTCAGCCCTCATTACATTGTAATGCAAATTACAAGGCCCAGGGCAAAGCGTAGCATCCACACCCACAATACTCAGTTACAAACTCCAGAAGCTGCCCCATGATTACATGAGGCTTTAGGGGGACAACTAGACAGAAACCATAAGAGGTGCCATCAAGATTGAAGATATGTTTGCCTAAATCTGAAGGGGGAGCAAGAAAGAGTTGGGGAGGATATACAAAGGACAAACAAGGAAGAAGAAAAATCATCGCACTGACACAAGGAAGGTAAAATTTTCATAATAACAAAATCTCATGATATTGGGCTAAAACATAAAAAGAAATATTATTCTTCAAATGAGGCTGAAATCACTGAATGATCTTTGAAAAAGGATTTCTTGCATAAAGAAACATTTCGAGGCCAGTAAGATAGCGCAGCAGACTAGAGGGCCTGCTTAGACAAAGTTAGGCAAGTGCAGGGACGCAGTTCAATCCCCAGTACCACATGACACATCTTACCCTGCCCACAGGGTGGGCTGAACCGGTCACAAAGTCCTGGAATAGTGGCATATGCTTCTAATCCCAGTGCCAGGAAGGCTAAAAGCAGAGGATCACCTTGAGTCTGAGCTGCGTAATGAGACCCTGTAACTACCAAATACATTTTTTTAAAAAAAGTACTATTACAAATAAGATTACAAAGAGGTTATTTAATCTGCATCTAAACATTTTTTACATCTTTTAATAGTGTCTATTTACAAAGCAGACACAAACGAGCCCTCTGAAGTCTCACTTGACCATCCTTCATTAATCACTGATTTTTTTTCCTACTGTACTATAGAACAGACTTGAGCTTTAAAGAACATTGCATGGTTCAAACCCTCAGGACAAGATTGTTTTGATTTAATGAAGTTAGGTGCTAACCCAATTATGACTAATATATTCATAATTATTATTTTGTAGTTGTGCAGTATTGCTTCGGCCACACCTTGCTGATGAGGAGTAGAAACATAGGTAGAGAAGGGCATTAGGATATTAACAGGTCTCGATCTGAGCCGTAGGTCTGGACCTCAAGAGTGGAGGATGCCTGGGTTGTCAAAGTTGTGACACAGCACTCTTTCTTACTTCTGAAAACTGTCCCCTTAGTTGACTTCTAGTTTTCCTATTTTTCATTCTCTTAATGCCTGTTTGCCAACATTTTCAATTTTTTAACTGGTTTCTGTTTCTCTCTTTCTCCCATTTGGTCACTTTTCATGTGATGGTTTTCACCTTTTAGCTTCCTTCCTTGGGTGAAGAATCATTTCCAGGGTGCAACAGGTCAAGGCTTTTGTTGTTCTGCTGTTGACTCTCCAATCTACACTTCCTTATTTAGCTCAGTTTTTCAGCTTCTGGTTTCATTTCTCATCAGATATCCCCACCTCTTAGGTCCCACGGAACTAAAACCTGATGTGTTTAACACTCAGTTGCTTATGGGAGACACTTCTCCAGCTTCTTATTCTTTGATCACTACGAAATTGTGTCGCCCTTTCTACTCTGCCAGTCTCGTAGTAGTATGAGAGGCTTTGGGCCATGACACCACAACCACTTTCAGTTTCATCACTCTCTCATCAGTGAACTGCTCACCATATGTTTTAGATACACCAGAGAACTCAGTTTTTCCCCAGTACTGCAGATTTAACCCAAGGCTTTCACACTAAGCTGTATCTCTACTCTCTTTTATTTTTGTTATGTTTCACGTTATGTTAGGATCTCACTGTTACTAAATTGGCCAGGAAAGGTTCAAACTTGATGATCTTCCTGCTGCAATCTCCCAGGTTGCTAGGACTGCAGGAACTATGCCCAGCTGAGAACTCACTATATTTTTTTATTCCATGTCTTTCCTGGCAGCCATGCCGTGGGCTTTATCCACTACCTGGAATCCACTACCTTTAATCTTAGTCCATTGTCGAAAGATGTAATGATACAAAACATGGGCTTTAGCATCAGAGCTGATTGTTCTTTCGTTTATTAGCTATATGGTATTTCACAAATTGACTTACTTTATTCATAGAATGGGTAGAGGATTTACAATAGCTAAGTAAAATAATATATAAAAAGACTACAATGTGGACCTTAGTAAAGATTTTATAAATAATAACTAATGTTTTTCCATTGTATCATTCTTTAAGGCGCAACTCATGTATGAATTCTGTGAAACGGCCTCATCTACACAACCAAAGGGAATGTCTGTTCCAGGCCTTATAGCCAGTTGTTTCATCCTTCCCTAAGAGCACTTAGTAGGGAGTTTTCATTGTGAATGTGCTTAGTGGCAAGCTCCTTGAAGATAGAAGCTAGTCTATGCATTTTTGTAGACCTCAATTTATAGCTATATCTGATATATATGTGAGAAATATTCCCTTTTTAAAATGGATAAGATGTTGGGGCTGAGGAGATAGCTCTGGGGCACAAGTGCCTGTCTAGCTAGTACAAGGTCCTGAGTTCAATCCCTGGTTCTGTGAAATAAAATAAAATGAATAACACATTAATGTAATTGAAGCCTGCAGAGGAGTTCAAGACAGTAATTCTAGCACATGCAATAATGATAAGTATTTGGATAAACACTGTGAAGTGTCATATAAGCAGATGTGTGATCCTATGATCTGAAGTATAATTTTATTAAATAAAAGATCAATGTGGAGTTGAGAAGCTGAGAATGATTGTAACATATATAGACTTGAGTTGTCCAAAAGCCAAGTAATAAGTTGATTTATTTTGGGGCCCAATTTGTTTTATGCTAAACTGAAACAAGCAGTTAAATGTTGGTTTTAAAATTTCAGTGAATTATGTGTGTTTTGCAACTAAAGCATGCAAATTTTTAACTAATAATTTAGAAACATAAAGTTAGGGTGCAGCTTAGACTCAGTCTTAGAACAAAATCTTATACTGCATGAGATATCCACTACTTTTGTGAATATGTAGCCCTCTTTCCAGATTGTTTTGCCCCAATACCTCAACTTACCTTTCTATAGTTCTTTAAGGATTACATGAAATAACATATAAAGTATTTAGTTAGTACTTGGCCTGAACATGGCCCAAAAGTATATTTTCCTTTTCCCTTCTTGCTCCTTTTCCATATCCTAGTTCTTCTTCCAAATTTATAAACTAAATAATCTGTCAATATAATTTATTTTATATAAATAAAAATCAAGTTATCATCCATAAGAAACTTCCCCCCTTAATGACCTCCATCTTTGATCTAACTCTCTGACTTTCTCCTCAAAGCACATTGCAACAACTTCATTGCAAAATTCGCAATTCTAACTACTTCTAGAGGAGAAGAAATAAAAAAAGAGAACAAATAGTTGTGTGGGTAGAGAACTACACTCCCTATTCACCTAACAACATCCTAGAAGTTTCCGTGGAGCACCATAGAGTCACTGTGTTGTATAAAACCACAAAGGGGCTGGAAGCATCAGAATACTAATATGTCATGTAACAAAACAAGAAAGCATTTTTGTTTAGTAAAATTCCTGCCAGAGAACTCGTATAAATTCTGATACAATGTAGTGGAGGTAATAGGGAAAAGATTAGAGAATAAAGCATGGAATCTCCAAGCCACACTTAATGTCAGCAGCAGTTGTTACATCCTTTTCTAAGATTTGTTGTTAGGTCGACTTTGTAGGTAGGTAACACGTTATTTCTGAGTAGGGAAAGAAGTTTGTGAACAGAGCTAAATTGTTTCCAATCTATGCTTCTTTTTTCTTTTCTTTTTTTCCAGTACTTGGGACTGAACTTGGGACCTTGTGCCTGCCAGGCAAACACTTACACTGAGCTATATTCCACCACTGAGCTATATTCCCAGCCCTCAACTTATGCTTCTGAAACTCCAAAAGATATCAAAGTCCAGTGGAAGGTTTATTAAAGCACACTAGTGGGCCTCACTCCCAGACATTTCTGAATGAGTAGATCTAGGACGGAATGTAGGAATGGGCATTTCTACACATCCTCAGGAGAGGCTGATGCCGTTGACCTAAAACTGTTGGTCTTTTTGAAAACCATCATTTTTACAATAGAGGATCTGAATCACAGTCACAAGTTGTTTTACTTTTCTGTTTCTTCTCATACAACCCAGCAAGCCCACTCCCTGGTAACAGGAATGAAAACACATGTATATAGGGGGGCAAACTGTGTACTTATTCACAGTGGTTTTATTAGTCAGTGGTTTTATTCCCACTTCTGGTTCATTGGCTCCAACGTAGAAAGGTCATGATGGAAAAGTGTGGTGGAAGACAGCTGGTCAACTCTTGACAGCTAAGAACAGAGATCATAAGGAGAACCTAAGAGGAAGAAGCCAGGAATATGGCATTGACCACAAGGTCACACCTCCACGACACACCCAGACACAGACAGTATGCCTTAGTAATCTCCCCAGTGACTCTCAGACAGGTCAAGTTGATGACCATGATCCCCAAAATTAATACAGTTATTTTATTCATAATCATGAAAAAAAAGCCTGCAGACAAACCTAAGATCTGACTGGTGAAAAAACAAAATAGTATGCACATCAAATGAAATATTCTTCAGAAATAAAGAGGGATCAATTATTAATGTATGCAAATTTATATTACAGTAAATGAAAGAAACCATATTTAAAAGACTACAGGACATTCTACAAAAATGAAATTACAGAGAGAAAAACAGAGCACAGTCAACGTCTGGAATTATAGGAAGTATGACTTCAAAGGGACAAGAAAGAATCTTGGGGAGCTCTGGAAATGTATGTCTTTACCACCATGATGGTTGTTGGTAGTGCTACATGTCATTTGCAACAGACAGAACTCTCAACACTGGCCACAGTGTTGTACTTTGTGCTTTATTTATGTTATACTCCATAAAACTGGCATTGAATTATGATTCCAGTTAGTGACTATCTGACTATTTTAAGTAGTGATGTGTTCAACACCATTTTGACCAATTTGCATGGAAAATGGTTGTACATGGGATGACATTTCAGTAAGGAGATCGTATACATGCTCTTGGTCCTTAATGACACTGTAGTCATCGTAGTGTTATAAATAGACTCTATGATGTTAGCGTAACAATGAAATCACTTAATAATGCCTTCCTTAGAACATGTGTCTATCAAGAGACACTTCATGTATAAAACATGATTATTTCCAAATGTATTGAGATGTTTCTGCTCTTAAAATTGAAAAATCTAGAAAGAAACAAAATTTCAAAATCATGCATTGTGTGTTGTAAAGAGATTAGAGACTAAAAAAATTTTCCTCTCTTTTCCAGCACTTTTCCTACATGCTTTCCTTGCGCATTTCAGGCTGGTTGTAGTGAAGATTAAATCAAATCTTTTTATACTGCTCACTGGAGGTTAAGTAAATTCAGAGGTTGGCAAGAAAACATTCTAAATGGTTTGAGTTCATTTAACATTTTGCCTAATCGTATTTTTGCTCATATATCTTATCAATTAAGGGGTAATTTTAGACAAGTGAATATCATTAGAGGGAGAAGTATTAAGTGTAGATATTTAAGCACTTATATTGGCTGGAGTAAAAATAATTTGATTAAATAATTTGAACAGATACTCTCTCTTTATAGTTCTATGAGGAACAAAGGAGGAAAATATCATTTCCCTAGGGGACTGAAAGGACTAGATAATCTTATGGTCAAACAAGCAAAGAGAAGTACTTTATTAAAGATGGGACTTTTTGTCTTCATTAGAAAAATTGAGGATACTCTAAAGAACTCCATTAAAGATAATGGTGTCTCTTAGAAGAGCTGTGTGCTTCGTGGTGTAGCTACTTGATTAAATGGCTAATTCAGCCTCTGCTTATCTAATTGATCTTGTTTTCTCCTCCTTCATCCTGCCCCTGAGATATCCAGAAGCAAATTACATGTATCCACTGGCAACTTCTCTTTCTTACTCATCAAGGAATGTCAAACTGTGTCCACTGCATTTAGAGGTGTTCTTGATATCTGAGGGTAGTGAAGTACACTCTAGGGGTGATTGCGTTTTCTTTGGGAGGATATCAGCTAACTACCCTGAGGATGGGAACCCCTCAATGTGTAATTGGCTATGATTGCGGAAAGAAAGAAGTTCCCTATCACACTAACTTTTTATTTTTAGATATTAGACCTTTGCCATTGTGGGCAAAGAAACTTGTTCCTAACCTAACCTGTGGTTCGCATAAAGCCCAGTGGGAAAACTGCACTTCAAGGGAGGCATGAAGGGTAACAAAGAACAAGCATGGCAGCTGACTGACAATTTCTTTTTTTATGATTTAGTATTTTTATTATTTAAATTTAACAATGGTTATATTACATATTTTCATCATCAGATCAGTTTAGATTGATAGATATAGGTATATAAGATTGATCAAATGATTAAACATTAACACTTTCAATAAACATTACTTTTTTTTTCTTTTCCCCTTTCTTTTTT
>PVJA010055665.1:0-11093 GCA_004027025.1 Myocastor coypus | reverse complement strand
AAACAAAAACAAAAAAAAAAAAAACCCAAACATTTTGGTGCAGTACATGTCCTTCCAGGTTTCTTTATTCCTAAAAGTATCTTGCCTTCCCCTTTGTTGTTTAGCTAGACAATATATTGTATCATATGTGAATCCTCAACTTATGTGTGTCCTTCCACTTAGACTGTTTTTGAAGACTATGGATAGGTCTCATTCCCCTTTATGTCTCCAGGACGCAGGCAAGGAGCTCAGTAATGTCTGCTGAGTGAATAGGAGAGTCTGTGGATGGGTGGTGAGGGAGTGAGTCTTCAGAAGCATGAAGAGAGCATTCTCTTAGCTCCAGCGGCACAGTTTTTCCTGAATATCTCCCTCTCATGGCACACCCCAACCCCTTCCTTGGCTTTCTCTTGCAAAACACTCCCAACCCCAACCAGAGAGCCATTTCTTCGATACCTTTTTATCCTGCAAGTCGGTGGAGAGTTCATAGCTGTCCGATAGGGCCTTGGAGCGCTTTATCTCCTCTTCTTCCTGCTTCCTCAGGGCCACACTGGCCGGCTGGAGGCGTGCCCGCTGAGCCCAGGGAAGGCCCATCCCAGCAGGAGGGCCCCCCATGTGGCTGCTGGTAGGGGGTAGCTGGCTCAGCCGGTAGGGGGGTTGGCTCCCAGGGCTATCAACTGCTGTGCTGAGGTCACTGCCTGGGGCATCACCCTCCACACTGTGGGGATGAGATTAGATGAGCCAGGACATGAGAACAGAAGAGGGGCCTGCTGAGCTGGACTGAAACTGAGGAGATCGGGTTTATTCCCCACCCTGTTTCTACATAGAGATCCCAACACTTAAAAGTCAGAGGGGAGACCTAGCTTTAAGCTTTTCCTCACTGTCCCCACAGCTTCTTTCCCTTTAAGCCTCTCTGCTTTCACAGGCACATCCTCACTTCACAACAGCCTCCTCCCTCAGAGATACATCTCTACGGCCCCCTCCTGTTGGATGCCTTTCCCACAACTGCCTTCTCACAATCACCTATCACAGCCTCATTACCTCACAACCTAACCCTCAGACCAGTCTCTTCCCAGTCCTGTCTCATCATGTTCTTTTTTTCTAATAGTTTCTGCCCCCTAACAGCTGGAATCTCACTCTTTTTCCCTGATGGTCTCGTTCTCTTCTCCTCAGACCTCTCCCCCGCCTAGCTCCTTCTCCTCATGGACCTGTACCCAACGCGGTGACTGTGATGCTGTGATTTTCTTCCCAGTGCCACCCCCACACTACCCTGGACCAGTTCGGTTGTAATGTTTCCCCCCATTCCATCCCCTAGAGCCTTAAACCCACCCCTACACCCTGCCCACCCAGGAGCTCCCCTCCCTGCCTAACCCTGCCCCTGTGTGTCACCCCAGCCCTTGGCAGCCTGGAGTCCCAACCTGGCCAGTACCCAGGGTTCCCCAGCCGCACTGCTCCAAGAGTAGGGCTGGGGCTTGGGCTCCCAATAGTGGGAGGCACCTCCCACCTAGCATCCTCACAGGTAAAGAACTGCCCTGCGGGGCAGCTTCCTTTTTCTCCTCATGGCCTCCTCGGCTCAGGTGGGGAAGGGGGCAGCAGTCTTGAGACTGAAGAGTGGCAGGAACTGGGCCCCAGCTGGCCTGTCCGGTTACTCAGTTGTTTTTCTGCCAGACCTGCTCCCACAGTGCCATGGCAACCAGGCTGCCAGGGGAACCCAGGTGTCGACAGAGCCCTGGTGCCCTAAGCTGAGCAGGCAGACTTGGTGAGAAGCTGTACAGGTAGGGAAGACCCAGGAGGGCTCCAGAGCTGAGGAGCAGGCAGGAAAGGCATGGGTGGGCATGGGTGGGCCAAGAGAATGGTCTGGGTATCGGGGGCTCAATGTTGGAGAGGTCTAGTGGTAAAAGGTTAAGGGGCCACTTCCCAGCCCCAGCTTGGCAGAGGTCAGATAGACTAGGTGAAAGGAGATTTTCCTACTAGGCTAGGAGCTTGAACTGCTGCAGGCAGGCCTGCTTCACAGAAGGGCACTCTGGGTGTGGGACTGGGTATGGTGAGGGGCTGCAGCCATGAGGCTAGGCCCTGGATTTTGGCGGAACCAGATTCTGCCCTGGTGGGAACTTCTGCCCTCCCGTTTCCCATTCCCTACCCTCCCAAGTGTGAATCTGCAACATTGCAAAACTGCCCAATACTGCCCTAGACAAAGCAGAAACACCCTACTGGTCATCCTCCACCACACATTTGCCATTCTGGGCCTCAGGAGCTCCAGATGTCTCCCTCTACAGGTCAGATCACCCCCTCCCCCATTGAAGTTGTTTCTCTTCTCTCAGGACATCATGATCTGTTACACATATACCTCCCAAACCTCTCCCCTCCCCCACAGCTATATCAACTAATCATGAACAATCCAGAGCTTCCATCACCCAAGTTCTTCATTCTGATGCTGTAGGCCCCTCCAAGATAAAAGACAATGCATATTGAGCACTTAACACATTTTGGCACTGTTTTTATCATCTCATGCTTATCAATAATTTGGTTACTCTTCCAGACAACCATATGAGGTACATATTGTACTTACCTTCATTTTACACATAAAGAAACCGAGGCCCAGAAAGGTTAGGTAGCATATAGATGATTACACAGCTACTGATGATACAGCCAGGACTCAGATTCAGGCTGTGTGAGTCCAAGGCCCACAATCTCAAACTTTAAGCCATACTGCAGGGTTGGCTGCTAGCCTTCTCCTCCACCCACCCTGGCCCACATCCTTTCCCTCAAGTGCTCCTCAGTTTCCCACCTCCAAAACTGCTCATATACTACCTTCCACCTGCAGTACAATCCCCATCACCTCTGCTATGTGCAATCTGAGAAATCCCCCACATCCTTGTTCTGTCAAGATTCAGGACATGTACCACCACTAAGAAGCCCTCCTGAATCCTGCTGTCAGCCTGAAACTATTGCTGGTCCTGTTCAGAGCTCCCACACACAGCACATGGCTGTCCTTCTTTTTACGGCACAGATCAGTTTTGGCAAAGCGTGACAGCTATTTGTGTACATGGCTCTCAGAATCCCAGCACAGGAAGAGAATTTGGTAATCTACCTAACACAAAGCACAGAGCCTGGGGAAGCACAAGTGCTCAATGTAAGTTTTGGACCTGAACTTGTGCTATAGTCCCCAGTGTGTTCTCCATCACATAGCCAGGGAGAGCTTTCACGGTGCAAAGCTGCCCATTTCACTGTCCCATGAAAATGCTCACACCACTCCCCATCATTCACACAATGAACACCACCTAAGCCCCTATGCAGGTGCTAGGTGCTAGAAACATAAAAGTGATTAAGACACACAACAGTGTTCTTTCAGGATGGTGATACCATAGTGAGGAAGATGGACTACAAATAAACATAAGAACTTATAATTTCAGGTAGGGATAAGTACTAGGAAGGAAAATAAAACAGTGATAAAAGTGCTAGTTTTTTAATACTAAAAAAGTGCCTTTTGGGGGCCATTGAGATAGCTGGTCTAAACACCTGTCAAGGCAAGGGCAAGGACCCAGATTCAATTCCTGGTACCACATGCCATGCTGGGCCCACCCTGGGCCTAGTCCCAGCAAGACCAGATGCACACACTTGTAATCCCAGCATGGGGGAGGCTTCGACAGGAGGATCACTACAAGTCCGAGGTATGTAGTAAGACACTGTACCAAATAAATATAATAATAATAATAATAATAATAATAATAATAATAATAAATTTTAAAAAGTGCTGTTTTAGATGTAGTAGTCAGGGAAGAGTTTTTTTTTTTTTCTCCTGAATATGGCATATAAGCAGAACTCTGAGGTAAATGAAGGAGTGAGGTCTGTGGCTGTCTATGATAAAAGTGCAAAGGGTACAGCCAGTGCAAAGGCCCTAAAGAAGAACTATGCTTGGTGTGTCTGAGGAACAATGACGAGGCCAGAGAAGCCTGAAAAGGAGGAATGGTGGAAGAGAGACAGAAGATAGATCACGAGAACCAAATCGTGAAGGACATTGAACCCATAATAAAATTGGCTTTTATTCTAATTGAGGTTAACAGAGGAGAGATAAAACCTAACTTACATTTTATAGAAATCACCATCCCTGGGATAACTCGCAGCTTGCTCACTGTGGCCACGAGTGACATGACCTTTGCCTGATAACTCCAACCTCACCACCTCCTGCTCACCCTTCAACATTTAGCTCAGGTGTGTCCTTTCCCATCTGCCTACCTCTTACAAGCAGGCTGGCTAACAGGCCCTTCCTCTTTGACACTGTAGTGCTCTATAGTCACCTCTGTCCCTAGGCCAAGGGTATCAGTTAGCTCACTGAATCCTCAAAATTTACTAGGCAGGTATCGTTAGCCTCATTTTATTGATAAGAGCACTGAGGTTCAGACAGGTCATATAAACTCTCTCAGGGTCACACAGCTTTGAAGTGAAAAAGCCAGGATGCAAACTGTAGATCCTAGGTTTCTTTCTTTCTTTCTTTCTTTCTTTCTTTCTTTCTTTCTTTCTTTCTGTTACTGAGGATTTTATACATGCTGAAAAAGTGCTTTAGCAATGAGCTTTAGGCTTTCATTTATTCTTTTTTTTTCTTGTTTCAGAACTTTTGTTTGTTTATTTATTTTTATGGCCGGCTCAGCCTGCCCTCAGAGCAGAGCTGGCGCAGCACGTGGTGCCAGGGATCGAACCGCGGTCTCTGCAGCTGCCTAAGCTTTCCTAAGTAGGCGCTTTAGACCACTGAGCCATCCTGCTGGGCCCCCAATCATTTATTCTTTATTTTATTTTGAGATGGGCTTTCAATAACTTGCTTAAGCGGGGCTACAACTCCTAAGAACACACACGCCAGTCCTCCTGGGACTAGAGGCATGTATGACTGCCTGGCTGAAGCTGTCTTCTCACAATATCTCATTGCCTCTCCAAACTCCTGGCTCTTCCTGGCTCTGTGCTGCTCTGAACTCTCCACTTGAGGGCAGTTTTTCCTTTGAGAGCTCACCATATTCTGGTTGCAAAGGGAACAGTGGCAGGGACATTAGGATGTCAGCATAGCCTCCGAGGAGAGGGCCTGCCTCCCCTAAAAAAAGCATGCTTAAGGGGTTGCTTCTGACATTATACACTGCTGAAGAAACGGTAGCTGAGGATGTGGAATTCTTCATCAGATCCCCCCAAACACGGAGAAAGCTAATGACATGGAAAATTCTCTCTCTCTCTCTCTCTCTCTCTCCCTCCTCCTCCTCCCTCCCTCCCTCCCTCCATCTCCCTCCCTCCCCTTCACCTTTCCCTCAGTCTAATACTCACCCACCTCTCCCCCTCCTACCACAAGTACACACTGTAGAATAAGAAACTGGGCAGGCCTAGGTTCAGGTCCTGGATGTCATTTACCAGCTGGGTGAGCGTGAGTGTATCATTTTCCTTGTTTATATCTCAGTCTGTCATCTGTGCAGGGCTGGAACAAATACAGTTCCCTCTTTGGGTTCCTGGACCTCAGAAAGAGCCCTCTCTTTCTGGATTTATCCCAAATAGAAGCAAAGCACATGCATACACACACACACACACACACACACACACACACACGTACAAAAACAGACTAAGCTAAAGGTCAATAAATCTAAAAACAAAACCACACAAACTTGTACCTATATACCTATATACATACAGATATGCCCATATGCAGATACAAACATACACCATACACACATACACACACACACACACATACACACACACACACACACGTCCCAGTGCCCATGTGCACTGTCTGCTGGACTCCTCTATGGGGAAATGAGAGCATCCTCTGCAAAGTGGGAATATAAGCCATGGTACACAAATAACCACAGTATAAAGTGGAAAGTTATCGACTGGGAACAGAGGAAGTGCTGGGGGAGTGCGGGAGAGAGATCCCTTCTGCTTGAGGGTGGCTGAGCAGAATAAAAATAAACTCACACTTACTGTGCACCTTCCCCATGTCAGGCATTTTCCACACATTATTTAATCTGCATGGCAAACTTGAGGTAAGACTTAGGATTCTTGTTTTCCAGAGGAAGAAAAAAGGCTCCCAGAGGGAAAGTGACTACCAAAAGTCTCCAAGCTAGTGAGGGGCAGAATGGAGACTCAGACCCCAAAGCTGTGCCAGCTCTCTTGTTGCCTGTTAGGGCGAGGACACGGACAGACTGGTCTTGTCTAGGAGGAGCTGAGAGAGATAAGTGATGGAACCTTGTGAGCCAAGGCTCTAAGACAGGGAGAAGCAGAACAAATGATTCCTAGGGCTTTGGTACTGGTCTGCTCATGGTGAAAGGCACTGACCCTCCCTTGATGCAGCTTCTAATAGGAAGTCTTCCCTTTCTCCTTCCCTTTACTGGCACTGCCCGGAGCCAGGCAGCCAGCAGGGGATGGGATCAGGATCCAGTTGCCATGGAAATGAATGGGGGCTGTTGCTATGGATACCATAAGATGAGGGCAAGAGGAAGCAAGGGATGCCGAGGACTATCCCCATGACAACTTAGCCTCAAAGGGGGGACCGGAAATGAGAGACAAGAAAACAAGACAAGGAGGTCAGAGCACTGAGATGGGGCCAGGGATTTGAGGCTCTGGAAGAAGACTGGGTAAGGAGATTGGAGCCAGCGGCGGGTGGCGGGGGTATGTGCGTGTGCGGGGACAGCAGTCACCTCTCCTCTAACAGCTCTTCTGCAAGCTGCTTCTGCTGCCCAATCCCAGTGCTACAGCGATGCCAATCCTGAGCCCAGTCTGGCTTGGCACTGTGGCTGGAAGGAAAGAAGGCAGCCAGCTAAAGGGCTGACTGGGTAGACAGTAGGTAAACACAGGATTTGGGAGCACAAAGACCTTTGTTTGAATCATGGTTCTTCTTCATGGCCCTAAAAATAAGAGCTCTCGTGTATTGAGTGTCTCTTTTTTGCTAGACCTAGCAGTTGTGCAAGGTCTGAGTTGTTCTCTCTGAAAAAAATAAAACTGTAGAGACAGATGGAGGAACTTGCCCAGTCAGAGCTCAGCAGTGGTAGAGCCAATATTCAAACAGAAGCGTATCTGAACACATGAGGCTGAGGTATAGCTCAGTGGTAGTGCATTTGCCTAGCATGGGTGAGGCCCTGGATTCTATCCCCAGCATGGCAAAACAAAAGTGTATCTGAACACAGAGCTCATGCCCTTCTTGTTCCAGGCACTGGGCAGCCCTTCCAAGGTACAGACGGTCCTTGCATTCTCCATTTCCCTAGGGACCCTTCCCACAGTGACACACTGGACAAATATTTGTGGAATGGGTGAATAAGGAAGCAGGAAAGACTATAGTTAGATGTAAGAAGATGATGACTTTAGTGACTTGTAGATTTGGCTAACCAAGGGTAGCGGACCCACAGAGCTGGTGAGAACTATATTAAATAGGGTTTATAAACCATCTCTTTCTACAGATCCAACTTGAGGCCCAGACGGTCAAACTGACTTGCCCAGGCTCCTCCATGATAAGAATCCTCCACCTTAAAAATAGTATCCCATTTTTTTTCCTGGTACGAGAAGTCAAACTCATGACCTTGCACTTGTCAGTAGTGTCCCATTAATTTCATATAATCACATTCCCTCGGAAGCCCGGCAGTTCACAGTCTCTTGCTGTGAGACCTTCACAGCCTCACAAAGGGCATATGCATGACCACGGGGAAACCTACCTTTTCACCACATAGGATCTCTGCTCTATTCAGCTGCCTACCCTGAAGCTTCAGAACCAACAGCGATTCCTTCCCACCATGCTCCATAAGATCCAAAATATCATCAACAATGGGCTCCTTGCAACTATTAGACTATAGCAAATTGACCCACATTTCCTATTTGTGCTAATACACATTTTTTTCCTACTTGGAATGCCCTCCATGTCCCCTTTGTCCTTGGACTTGATTGGCCAGGGCATGCTCATCTTTATCTTGCTTTAACCCTGAGTAGACAGAGCCTTCTTCAATCGGTTCTGACTCATTTCTAGCTCTCTGTCTCATCCATACCAATCATAGTAGTTTTTATCACCAGCTAACTTGCATCTGCTTGTCTTTTCAAATATCTGTCCCCTACTTCCCAGTCCCATGCCTGTTTTGCAAGGGTAGTGGCCCAGCACGGTTCACCTCTGTGGACCACCCCCCTATGTCCAGGCGAGGGCACTGCAAACATCCATTGCTCAGCAGCCACTATGGTCTCCTAACAGCACAGGTAGAAGTTACATGTGTCTGTATGCATGAGATCATCCTACCAGACAACTGTTGGCGTAAAAGTTATAGCCCCACATACTTAAAAGCAACTCACATCCAACCTTGTCATTATATCCAGCAGACACACACAGAGACTACAGGCACAGAAAATTGCCACCTCACAACCTCACACTGCCAATTCCTTATGGCCAGTCTCATATAATCATGTTCCCTCTGTTTCCTCAGAAGTTCAGTCTCTTGCTATGAGAGCTTCGCAGCCTCACAAAAGGGCATATGCATGGGTGCATGGCCACGTGGAAAATGCTTCTCTCACAATGGATATAAACCTACCTCCTTCTCCCCACATAGGCCCTCTACTCTACTCAACGACTTCAGCTGCCTACCCAGGAGTTTCTATTACCACAGCTCCCACAATGGGTATCTGATCTTGACTTGCTGTCTCACTTCATTTGTAGATGCTCAACTTCCTTTTAACTCGCCTTAAATAAATAAAGGTTGGAATGATCTCCTGCTCCCTGCCACAGGACACCTAAACTTGCATATGCACTAGAAAGCAATTTCTCATCATTCCCCAACCTGACCCTGTAGCCCTCTACCAGGTTTGCATCAGTGTGGTCCCTGTCTTCTGCAGTATCTTCTCCATCACCTGTCACCCAGAGAAACATTTCCCAGCCTGTAAACCCAACTCTTTCCCTTCTTCCTCCAGCAAGGTCTCCTGAACACCCCATGCCCAGTCCCCATCATCTCCCTCCTCTTTGGGCCGGGAACATACTATGCTCATTAGTAAAGCTGCTTGAGCATTTTTATCCCTTGCACCCAGCCTACTTTTCCAGAACATCTCTCACCTCCCCCAAGAGATGGAGAGTCCATGGAGAATACAGCCACTATTACTTAGGATCCCTTACAGTACTTAGCTTGAGGCTTTGCACCCATGAGGCTCTCCAGCAATCATTTCAGGAATAATAAATAAAGAAAAGAGGAAGAGAGTCGGGGAATGGGGGGAGACGAGAGAGAGAGGAAATAAATAATGAAGCAGTGAATGAGCAGCTGAGTTGAGTGAGTGAAGCAATGAGGTGGGAATTGAGGTAAGGCTCTGGAGGAAGTATAGGTTCAACAGGATGAAGATGCTGAAGGGAGGGAGAAAAGCAAAGCAAAGATGGACTCTTGCCTGGGCATTAACCAAAAGAAGAGCCAGCAATCACAAAGTCTCCACCAGCCCCTAGGTGTGGCTTGTTGTGTTCTTTCTTGCCAATCTTGGCAACTCAGAATAGTAGCTATATTCTCACTGTGCTCAAGAGGAAAATAAAGCTCAGAAGAAGAAAAGACTTGCTCAAGGTAACACAGGTAACAGACAGCAGAAAGCAAGGGGTACGCTCAGGTGTATGTAAGGCTCACAGAGGGAAAGTCAGGGTCTGAACCCACTTTGGGATCTCTTTTCTGGACCCCTCATACAGAACAAGTCAATAAATTATCCATTCTCCTGATAGCAGCCTGTAAGGACTTTTAGCATCAGGCTAGCTGCAGAGAATACCTCGGATCACTGTATCTGGGGGAATTGGCTTCCTCTCAGATTCAGAGATAACAGAAGTTACAGAATCACAAACTCAGAAGTATAGATTCAAAGAATCTTAACATTGCAGCATAATAAAATTACAGCATCAAAATTTGTTTTAGATTTTATTTTGACAGGCTCTTGCTCAATTGCCCAGACTGGCCTTGAAGTTGTGATTTTCCTCCTCCAAGTAGCTGGGAGGCATGTGCAACCATGCCTGATGTGAACAGAATTTTAAAAAAATGTATTTGGTACAGGGTCTCCCTACACAGTTCGGACTTGCAGCAATTCCTGTTTTCAGCCTCTCCAACACTGGGATTACAGGCATGTGCCACCACGTCCGATCTCGGTGGTCAGCTCAGCCCGCAGCTCAGCTCACATGAGGGCAGGGGTGGTGCAGCACGTGGTGCTGGGGATCAAACCCTGGTCCCTGTGCTTCCCTAAGCAGGCACTTGAATCATGAACTCTTAAAAAAGTCACAGGATTGGAACATCCAACCATCACAGTATTGTAGAAATAGAAATCACAAAATCACATGGAATTTGTTCCAGAATCATCGGATCTTAAATGCACATAATTATTGTTCTTCAGATTGTAGCACCTCAAATTCACAGAATGTCAGCACTGGAAGAGCTCTCAGAGACTCACAGGTCCAAATCCCTTCCATTTTCCAGCTGGAAAAACTACATTATCAGAGAGGTGAAGGGCGTTGTCCAAAGTTAGCCAGCCCACACTACCTCGGGCTATTGGGCTAAAAAAGACAACAGGTGTGCCCAAATAGGAAGCCATTCATTCATTTATTTATTGAGTGCTTCTTGAATATTGACCATACCATGAATCAAACCCTACTCTCTCCCAGCCCTGTTCCCACCCCTGCATAGAAAAGAAGGCAAGGCCTTTGTGGGGATGGGGATAAGGAAGTGGGGTGAGGTGGAACATACATCAGACAAAGAGAAGAGATCAGCTTTTATTGATGGAAATTCTTTTGTACACAGCAACACATACTCTGAAAGGCCTTTTCCTCCTAATCGTATTTACAGAGCACTATGGGAGTGGCAGGGGTCATGGGGCAAGGCCTTCAAGCAGTGAAGAAAATGGCAGCTACGGCCACAGCAAGGGAACACATGATGGGAATTAGATAGGCTGGGTACTGCCCCCTGCCTGGTCCTCTGAACCCTGGGCACCTTGCATCTCTGTGCTCACAGAGGACAGAGGTAGGTCCTTGGGATGTCATTTGGAGACCTCTCCAGGAGTGGCAGGCTCCAGGGTGCCTGGGAAGTGGGAGAGCGGGTGCAGGAAGGTTTGGGTTCCAAGCTTCAAGCTCTTTTTTTTTTTTTTTTTTTTTTTTGGCTTTTCCC
>PVJA010055664.1:0-11094 GCA_004027025.1 Myocastor coypus | reverse complement strand
TCTTTCTTTCTTTCTTTCTTTCTTTCATTTGTCAGTACCATGCTGAGTTTTTCACTGTCTTTGTAGTATAATTTCAAATCAGGATTTTTAATGTCTCCTGCCTTATCATTTTACCCAAGATTGCCTTTGCTATTCTAAGTCTTTTCTGAATTTCCATTGAATTCTAGATATTGTTTAATTTCTTCTTTAATCCCATCTGCAGCCCATTTGTTGCTTAGAAGGGTGTTGTTTAAATTCTGTGTATTTCTGGGGCTTTTGTGGTTTCTTTTGTCATCTATTTTCAATTTCATTGCCCTGTGGTCAGATAATATGCATGGGATAATTTCTGTTTTCTTGCATATACTTAAGCATGACCTATGGACTAGTATGTGGTCTATTTTAGAAAATGTTCCATGTGCAGCTGAAAAAATAAGCATTCAGAAGTGGTTGGGTGCAACACGCTGCATATGTCCACTATATCCATTTGTTCCAAGTTCTGGTTCAGCTCTGTTATTTCTTTGATAATTTTTTTTTTCCTGCTTGACCTATCTTTTTGGGATAAAGAGGTCTCAAGGTCTCCTGTTATGATTACGGTTTGGATATTAGATTTTTTCTGCCCATTAAGAGTTGACTTACATATCTATGTGCTCCTGTGTTGAGTGTGTGCATGTTTATGAGTGTTACCTTTTTGTGTTGAATTTTTTCCCTAACCAATATGTAGTAGCCTCCTTTATTTCACCTCATTATTCTTGGTTTGAAGTTGAAACTGTTGGCAAACAGGATTGCTACTCTGATTTTTTTTTCTGAGGTGCTGGGTCATGTAGTACTGTTTTCTATCCTTTGACTTTCAGCCTATGAACTTCTTTATGTGTTAAGTGTGTTTATTCTATACAGCATATTGTTGGATTTTGCTTCCTAAACCATTCTGCCAGTCTATTTGTTTTAGTTGAATTGAGTCTATTTATATTGATGGTTACGATTGACATGTTATTTACCTGCTATTGTTTACTGCTTTTTCTCCTGTGTTTAATGGTTTGCCCTATTTAGTGGGTTCTTTCTGTTGTCATTAATGGAGTTCTGTCTATTTTGGTCCCTCTCTAGAGTATCTTTCCACAGTTTGTGTAGGTTTGGCTATGTCATCATGAAATTCTTTAGTTGTTCTTTGTTGTGGAAGGATTTCAGTTCTCTATAAAACTTGAAAGATTTTTGCAGAGTATAGCAGTCTGGGCTGGAATTCGCTTTAATGGAGAACTTGAAATACTTTGATCCATGCTCTTCTTGACTCGAGGGTTTGAGGAGAAATCTGCCATCATTCTGATGAGTTTTCCTTTAAATGCAACCTATTTCTTTTCTCTAGCAGCTTTTATGACTGTTATCTCTTTCTCTTGATTTTTTTTTTCATTTCAATTAAAAGAAATAGCAGTGAGACAGTTTCACAACAGGTTAATAGGACAGTTCCAATAATTAACCCATTGCATATTGTTGTCTTCATATTATTTTCTCAGAGTACAAGATGCAGGCTTGATATCATGTATACACTCTATTAGTACAAATCTTTCTTCTCATTGAACTAAGATAAAGTAGCTGTATGTATAGTCCAGCAGTTCATTATAGGAGTGGGTTATCAGCAGAACTGTCAACTTCAGAAGCTGTTGACTTGAGCCTTTTGCAGCTCAGGATATTAATATGGCTTTGCTTTTTGATATGTCATGCTTAGACTTTTCTGCTGGATGGTTAAGACCCAGTTAAAGCAAGACCTATAACAAAAATGTAACTTTTGTATCTGACAAGGTCAGCCAAATTCCCTCAGGACTTACCCTTAAATGATGTACATCTGTTTATAGATCTTTTGACAGTGCCAGCCCTCTGAACAAGTCGCAGCCACTTCTTGACTAATTTGCTCTCTGTGAAAGCCTGAGAGAATATTTTCTCTCTAAGTGACTCTTCTTAGGCACACTATATATCATTGATCCCTTTCCTCTGTAGCTCCATAATCTCCTTGTACAGAAAATTTGGGACTCTACTGAGTTATATGATGCTACAGTTCAAGTTCCCTTATGTCCTGAGTCCTCACTGGCCCTGACAGGCTAGAACCAAAATATTAGCTATCCTAGTAGCACTTCTTTTTCCTCTAAATTTTTGTTCTGCCAATTTAAGTTGTTAACCCTCCAGAAGAGAAGCTTAATGATATTATTCCCTATAATATGGACACTTGAGCTTAACATCACCATCTTTCTGAATATCAAATGTCTAAGACATAACATAGGGCACGTATTTTCCATAAATCATTGATATTCTAAATTTTAAATTCCTATAGAATGTGAAAAAATAATTACACATTTTACATATAAATTTAGGAATTCAGCCGTATACTAAATTGTGGTGGAATGATCCTATAGCATTTTTTTCTTCTTTGTTATTCTCCTTTATTTTTGTTATTATTTTTAAATAAACTTTCACTTGGGAAAGAGTAGAGAAATCAATCATATATTAGAAGCAGCATGCATCTAGAACAGCAGAATGACAGGCATGCCAAGCATGGTTTTAGTATTGCACAATGTCAACTACAGCTTAGTTGCTTATCTCATAAATATTAGCATATATAGTTACTCAGAGTGAGAATTCTACCAATTAACTGCTAGATTAAAAAACCTGTTGGAAATTCTTGGGACAATTGTTTTAACCGTCCTGTGTATATAAGTGCATGATTTTGCTCCAGTCAAGTTCCCTAACTTTTCTGCTTCCTGTATCTTCATTGTTTAATCCTTAAATTCTTGATTTCTGTTTAGTTGTGTCATATCTTTCCATTTGACCCTGGTCTATCACCATGTAGCAAACCAAAGTCAAAATGGATTACAGATCTAAATATTAACACAGAAACACTAAATCTCCTGGAAGAGAAAATAGGAGGAAATCCTGAAGACACTAGCGTAGGCAAACAATTCATGGACAAAAAAATCAACCTGCATGTGTAACACTTGAAAGAATTAACAACTGAGACCTCCCCTTGTTGAGAAGTTATTGCATGTCAAAATAAATTATCAATAGTGTGAAAGGATCACCAATAATTTTTGAAAAAATCTTAATAAGTATTCAGATAAATGCCTTCTATCTAGATTTTATAATGTATTAAAACAAACATTAGGACCCCAAAATTTAAAGACCCAATCCAGAAATGGGCATCTGATATGAACACACAGTTCTCAGAGAAAGAAATACTAGAAGCAAATATATATATATGAAGACATGCCCCACATCACTAGATATCCATGAAATACAAATTAAAACAACAATTAGATACCATCTCACTAAAGAAAGAATGGCTATCATAAAGAAATGAAACAACAATAAATATTAAAGAGGTTGTGTGGGAAAAGGAACCCTTCTCCACCGCTGGTGGGAATGTAGACTGGTGCAACTATTATGGAAATCAGTGTGGAGATTTCCTAAAAATTAGGACTGGAAATCCCATTCAATCCAGCTAGTCCCCTACTGGGAATTTTCCCAAAGAACTGAAAACATCCTATCATAGTGATGTTTGTGCTCCTATGTTTATAGCAGCACAATTTGTGATAGCCAAATCTTGGTGTCTTTAGTTACCTTTTACTTGTTGCTGGGACAAATACCCAACACTCAAGATGAAGGAAGGAAAGGCTTATTAGCTCATAGATACTGCAGATTTTAGTCCATATTTGGCTGGCCCCCAAGGCTGAGTGGAACAGAGCAGAGAGCATCCAGTTCATGACAGCAGAAACAGCAACAATGGTGACAGAGGCAGTGGAACAACCAAGGGAGCAGAGAGAAACAGCGCTAGTATGTCTTTCTGTCTCTCTTTATATTTCATTTAGGGTCTCTGCCTCAGCCTATCCACCTTAGGCTACACCCATAATCCCAGAAGTACTTAAAACACATAATCCCAGAGATCATGGATCAAGTCTCAAACTCTAGATCACTACTAAAACACATAATCCCAGTGACTCGTTAGTGAAGTCTCAATCTATAGAAGTCCCAGCCCAAAGACTGCATGAGGCTTTGTGGGGACAACTAGACATAAACTATAACACTTGGAAACAACCAAAATGCTTGTCACCTGAAGAATGGATGAAAAAGTTGTGGTGTTTTTATATAATGGAGTATTTCTCAGATATAAAGAATGATAAACCTGAAGGCTTCATATATAAGTGGATGTATCTTGGACATATACTGTTAAGTGAAATAAATCAGATTTATATGTGTAAATATCATATAGTCTACCTCGTGTAAGAACTCCAAAGAAGAAATAAAAATGGAAAGGCATAACACAGCTAAATGGAAATCAAGAACTTAAGGATTAAACAATGAAAAAATAGCAAGGAGAAATTTAGGAACCATGGAAGGGGCAAAACCATGCACTTATATAAATAGGATGATTAAGACAACGACCCTAAAAATCTTTAACAGGCTTTTGAAACTAGCATTTAATTGGTAGAATTATCAACCTTGACTATATATGGTAATATCTGGGAAGTAAGCAACTACAGTGAGGGTAGCGATGTGTAATACTGAAACATTGCTTAGAACGCCTGTCATTCTGGTCTTCTAGATATGTGCTGCTTCTAATGTTATATCAAATATTGCTATACTCTCTTTGAAGTAAATGTTTTTTTTTTTTTTAGAAAGGTAATAAAAGAGAATAAGAAACAAGAAAAAAATTTCATAGGATTGAACTGCTACAATCTTTATATGATTAGATTCCTAAATTTCTGGTAAAAATGTGCAATTCCTTGTTTTACCACATTCTATAGGGGTTTATCAGAATATCCATGTTTAAAAAAAAAGAATATCCATGTTTGATGGAAAATATGGGTTCCATGTTAAGTCCAAGGCATTTGATATTCAGAAAGAGTAATGTTTAGCTCAAGTGCATATGTTTTAGGGTAATAATATCACTAATATTCTCTTCTGGATGGTTAACAACTTAGGCTTTCAGACCAAAAATTAGAGAAAAGGAAGTGATACAAGGATAGCCAATATTTTGACTTTAGCCCGTCAAGGTCAGTGAGGACTCAGAACATAAGAAAACCTACATTGTAACATCGTATAACTCAGTGGTGTCCCAAATTTTCTACTCAAGAAGATTATGGAGCCACAGAGGAAAGGGATCCATGATTTATAGTGTGCCTAAGGAGAGTCACCTAGAGAGAAAACATTCTCTCAAGCTTTCATAGAGAACAAATTGGTTAAGCAATTGCTGTGACTCATCCACATGACTGACACAGTCAAAAGTTGTAAAGAATGCTGTACATCGTTTCAGGATACCATGAAATCCTGAGGGAATTTGACTCACCTAGTCAGGTACTAAAGTTACATTTTTTGTTATAGATCGTGCTTTAACTGGGTCTTAGCCATCCAGCAGAAAAGTTTAACCACAAGGCATAAAAAGTAAAGCCACAATAATATGCTGAGCTGTAAAATGCTCAAGTCAATAGCTTCTGACACTGCCAGTTCTGCTGATAACCCACTATTATTGCGAACTTTTGGACTGTACATACAGCTACTTTCTCTTAGTTCAATGAGAAGAAGGATTTGTATTAATACTGTTTCAAAAATTATCATGTCTGCATTTTGTAGTCTGAACAATTATTATGAAGACTACAATATGCATTGTATTAATTATTGTGGCTGTCCTGTGGTTTTTTTTAATTTAATTTTTTTTCTTGTTTCAGAACTTTTGTTTGTTTATTTTTTTTTATGGCCGGCTCAGCCTGCCCTGAGGGCAGGGCTGGCGCAGCATGTGGTGCCAGGGATTGAACCGCGGCCCCTGAAACCGCCTAAGCTTTCCTAAGCAGGCGCTTTACACCACTGAGCCATCCTGCCGCCCCCCACTCCTGTGTTTTGAAACTACCTCATTGCTATTTTTTTCTCATTATAATTAATAAGATTTAAAAGAGTGGATAAAAAGATGTGTTCTTTTATTACAATGGAGTATTGCTCAACTATAAAGAATGATAAACTCAAAACCTTCATATATAAGTGGATGTATCTTAAACATACACACACTCTTAAGTGAAAGACACCAGACTTACATGTGTAAACACTGTATAGTCTAGCAGTTTTCATTATGTGGTTTTGTGCTGAAATTCTGGGATCTTGATTGCTGTATGTCTGGGCATAGTTTTAATTGGATCAATATTATTTGGAGTTCTATATGCTTCAGTTGCCAGATTATCAGGTTGTATTGGGGCAGTTTTCTGCTATTACTTCTGCCTATATTCTTTTTATGTTGTTTGCGCTGCCTCCTGCTTTGTCATGCCTATTAGTCCAGTCATCTTTGCATAATCTTGCAGCTGTTGAATTATTATTTCCTGGGACCTAGTTGTTTATAAGGAATCTTTCCTTACTTTTTCATTAGCTACAATGATGTCTTCAAGATCTGAAAGTCTGTCTTGACTTTAAGATGGTTTTTCTAAATGTTGTTGCCTTTTTAATCTCTTGAATATCTCTTTGAATATACCTCATGCATTCTATTTCTTTTCTGTATTACTCATTCAAGTTTTCTATCATAGCAATATTTTCATCAGTGTCTTCTTTAGAAATGCTTAGCAATTCTTTCATTATAGTCACCATTTCTTTTACTTGGGTGATTATTTCTGATCTGATTGCATCTGAAGCCTTCTCAAGTTTTTCTTTACTTCCGATGCAATTCCAGAGATTTCAGGTGTGTGGCTTCCAATTTCTTCTGTGTTCATGTCTCATGGGCTTGTCCTGGTTGGCCTTGGGGCCTAGGAGTATATTTTCTCCTTCTTTTTGTGTTTTTCTATTTCTGAGAGAACTATGTCTTGATATCTGTGACACCTTTTGTGAAAGTTTGACAGTAGGTAGGTAGCTGTATTACCGCAGTCAGTGTCTCTTTTTAGGTAACTCTCCTATGTCAGAGATTCGTGTTTTGTGTGTCTAAAGATTTTACCTTCTCTGTTGATTGAGAGTGAGAAATTGGTTTCTGTTTGCAGTTATCCATACTTCATTGCAGTGCTTTTGTGAGGTTATTACCCAAGCATTTCCCAATATTAATATCCAAAGGAAAATATGTGATTAAGACAGATATGATTTCCTATTTACAGTAGTACAATTATCAATAGTAACAGCTAATAAAATTTAGAAATTGACAAACTTTTTCAACTAGTGGGTTTGCACTTTAGACCATAAGAGCCAACATTATAGCTGTACAACAAAGAAGACCCGATATTGGGAATTTTTACTTAAATTAGTTCCCCTGAGTTCTGTCTGGACATCTCCTTTTCATGCACCTGGATTCTTCTAGGCAGACTAGCTCACTTCTGTTATCTGCTGTATTGCAAGGATGCTCTTGAAAATCTGGGTCTTGGTTTGGGCTTATCTGGGCCCAGCAGTATGCCTCAGCTCACCAGGTCTAGGTCTATTGAACTGAAACTCTACTTGGCTTGGGTCTGGTTACTGTGTTCTTTTCCTTCCAGCTGAGCTCACTCCAAGTGGACCACTAGGCCCTGCTGGCTACCTGTTCCTTGGATCCTTCCCTGTGGGCCCACTGAGGTGGAGTGGCTATGTTTTTTCAAAACTTTTTTATTCCCCTTTAAAAAAGCAAAAGAAAAAGCATCAAGCATCAATTACATTTTTATATTTCAGCCACAAACTTAGAAAATTAAATTTTAAAATGTGTGCCACTGAAAATAGTACCCAAACTCTTAAAGTTGAACAAATGATATTTAAGAATGGTACACTGAAAACTGGGAACCTGATTAAAGAAGTTTTTAAAAATGTGCATCAGTGGTGAGGTAGAGGTTATGCATGGCTCATCAGGTACTTAGTGTTAAATTCAGGTCTCTTTAATTCCTTTATTTGAATTAAGTTCAAAATAAAATATTAGTAGTTTTGTTGTGGAAGTTGACAAACTTACTGTAACCTTAACCTGTAGATGCAAAGAAATGAAAGGAAGTAAGAGATTTTTAAAAGTAGACTTTTTTATTCTGGAGCAGTGTCATATTTACAGAAAATTATAGAGAATTTCCTATTTATCTCCACACAAAATTGCAAAGATTACAGAGAAAATACTCCATACATTCACACATGATGTTCCCTGTATTACATTAACATTGCAGTAAATGAATTCATATGATGGGTGAGTAATACGTGAAGCCTATACTTTATTCAGATTTCACCAAGGCTATTTAAAAGTGGGAATTTTTACATTACCAAATTTTAAGATCTTTTATAAGACTATTGCCATTAAGACTAGTGTAATTCGCAAAAGCATAGGCAAATCCACTCACAGAACAAAATAAAGTTTAGAAACAGGCTGACATTGATAGTTCACAGATTTAGGACCATTCATATCGCTCTGTCCATGATTCTGAATGTATTTGCTCAATTAAGCTAGAAAATCATATTACTCCTGAAATCTATATGCTTTTTCATTAAAACAGTTTCTGAAAAAAGTATGGTAAGATCAATTTCTCTGGTAATCTTTTTGGTAAGCTTTTTTAAAATAATTAATTCATGCTAAGCTTATGTGTTCTGTAGGTATTTGGATAGAATTCAGTGGGTTTAAATGTTATTTGTGGTGGCTTCTCCCTTTATTCCTCTGTGTTATACAACCTGGCAACTTTCCTTAGTTCTGTCTTCCAAAGAACCATTCATTCTTCAATATATCCAATTCATTCTTTTGCTCATTCTTTATTTGAGTACCAATTTTCTAAAGGTTTTTAATGTCTACATTTAACCTTTCATAACATCTAATTCTTCCATGATGTTAGCTCTTTTATTAGCCATTCTAGAATGTGAAGCATCTAGTGTTTATTTTAAAGACTTTCCCAAACACCTCAATCATCTCTATATTGTCAGGAGTAAAACAGTTCCATCTGTTGCTTCTTTTGGGGCCCTTTCTTGACACTGGAATCCTTGAGCACTTTGCCTCATTTCTTTCTCCTTTCTCCTTCACTATTGGAATATTCAGTTTTTGTATTCCACTTCATCTCATGCTCCCCTGGGTTGGAAGCTTTATTTTACATTTTCACTCTTGAAATGGTTATACTTAAATATTTAATGTGGATGATTAATTTAAAACTGTCAAACAGTGTCGTCTCTGTATTCATAGCAGATTTGTATCACTTCAAAACTACATGGGAACACTTAAGCCTCCAGCCATGTTGGAAGCTTAACTGTTAGTGAGCTTTCCCTTACACAATAAACAACTAAAGACCTCATGAAATAAATGAAACAACTGTTTTATGGGCCTTGGGACTGTACAGATCTTCCTCTCCTAACAGAAAGAAAAGTAATGAAGAAAACCTAGTGAACATCCTAGTGTATATTCATTCTCCCTTGTAGGTATAAGGCAGAATTATTCATTATAAAGAAGAAGAAAATCTTGTGGTCTGTGGCATCATGGATGGAAGTGCAGAACAGTGAACTAAGCCAGGCACAAAAAGACAAATGCTACATGTTCTTACACATGGGGACGCTAAACAATGTTGATCTCTTAGATGCAGGAAGGCACGGACAGTGGTTGCTAGAAGTTTTGTCTGAGAAACTAGGGTTAGGGCAAGTGAGAAAATTGGAGAAATAAGCTCTAGTGTCTTACAGAGCAGTAGTTGGTAACTATAGTTCACAACAGTAATTAACATTTTATAAATAGTTAGAAATGAGGTTAAGGTTTCCAAAAAATGAAATTTGATAAATATTTAAGGAGGTAGAAATGCTAATTACCTTGGTTACATATTGTATATATTCATGGAATCATCTTACTGGGCCTATAACTATGTACTGTTATCTCATGTCAATTACGAACAATAAATAAAGATGCTAAACTCTTAGCATCCTAAATAAACCTAGGACCATCCCCTTGCTTTTGCAAATTTATCATTTAACTCATATGAAATAAAATTACAGAAGCTAATGAATCCTAGTTGATTTCTAGGATGAAAAAATGGACAAGAGGAACTGGGTTTATCTTACTTATAGTGCCCATTCCCTGGGCAACCTGGCACAGCCCTTTTTCTCTCCACAATCTTATTCAGGTAAAATGTATGCATTCTTCCTGTCTACGTGTAAGGTAGTTCTTACTTTGCAGAACTCAAAATGACAGCCCAGTGACCATTCCTTCCCTGACCTCCCTCACTGGCCAGGTCAACACCCTATTTTTCTACTATATTCTACTTTATCAGCCTTCTTAGGTGACTCTCTGGCATGTGCCAGCAGACTCTTCCTTGGAATCTCCATAACAAAGGGAAAACAAATGTGGGATTCCCTATGCTCCCACATGATTCTCTGGCAGGGCTAGCCTTGGCTTTCAGTTCCCATTACTCACAAATGGACAACTGAGGAAGCACAGCCAGTTGGCTACTTTTTAAGCTAGTCAACAAGAGCCTTGACTTAACAAGTTTCTTTTCTTTTCTTTTTTTTTTTTTCCTGTCAATGAGGAAAGGTGGGGTCGTGTTTCTCTCCCAGGAATGGGGTGCTGCCCCTGTCTACCTTTACACACTTCTCTCCCACCCAGCTCACATTTGGCTCCATCTATTCTTGGCTGTGTCCACCTACATGGCTAGTGACCAACTTTCTGTCTGACTTCTATTTGTACTTACAATGGAAATGAGAGTCCCATGAGTGAAACCTCTTCCACTTCTGGGGATGTTTCCAAAAATAAAGTTGCAGCAGTACCCAAAACACCAGGCAAGGGACAGAGAACTCACAGTTGTTCTCTGGCCTTTCACCTCCTGGTGGCCATCAGCCAGCAGACTGAAGGCCCTGAAGGCTATGTGATGAAACATGGTCTCTGGTGATCTCTCGCCTACGTTTTTAGACTCATCATAAAATAAACTGCCCCAGGATACCACCTTCCCCAGCCCTTCCCAGGACTTCCAGAGGGCACTGGTGACATACAGATGGCCCTTGAACTTTCCTCTTACAGCTGCTGTTTGCTAGCAGTTGATCTTTGGAACTCTTCTCATGGCTTCCTAAGTATTCTTTGCCCTGTTTTCAAAATTTAAATTTTTAAAAATTTGCAAAACATTTTTGATTTAAGAAAAAGAAGTAATTCTATGCATATAATTCCTCTCCTACCCTAACTTCACTTATACCTATCTCCATCTTCTCCCCTCCCCT
>PVJA010055663.1:0-11092 GCA_004027025.1 Myocastor coypus | reverse complement strand
ATTTGAGACCATAGAATGTACTTTGTAGAACTGTTGTTAGTGTCAGCCTTCGGGACGAGTCACGGCCATTGCTTGGCCATTTTGCTTTCTGTGAAAGCCTGAGAGAATGTTTTTCTCTGGGTGACTCTCCTTAGATGCACTGCAGTTCATTCATCCCTTTCCTCTGAGGTCCCATAATCTCCTTGACCAGGAAATTTGGAACACCTCTGAGTTATAGGATATTACAGCACAGGTTCTCTTATATCCTGGGTCTTTATTGACCTTGAAGGGCTAGGGCCAAAATATTGGCTATCCTTATAGCCCTTCTTTTTCCCCAATTGTCGGTCTGTTAACTTACATTCTCAACCCTCCAGCAGAAAAGCTTTGTGATACTATTATTCTATAACATAGGTACTGGGCTTATCATCACTGGCTTTCTGAGTATCAAATACCTTTGACTTAGCTTGTAAAAGAGAAAAAGATCATTCTTAAGGGAAGAGGGTGCTGCATATTTGTAACCCTGTAGTGACAAGTTCTTGGGAGGCTGAAGCAGGAGTACTGCCTGAACCCAGGAGTTCAAGACCAGCTTATGCAGACAGTGAGATCCCATCTTAAAAGAAAAAAAAAAAAAAATCATCTTTTTTTTCTTTTGATATGGTACACTTGCCATTTCTTTCCAAATGATTCCAACTTCTCCTCCTCCTCCTCCTCCTCTTCTTCCTCCTTTTCCTCATCCCTGTCCTCCTCCTCCTTCTCCAGGACAGGGCCTACAGGGTCCCACTATGTAGATCAGACGCACAGTGATTCTCCTGTTTTTAGCCTCCCAGCTGCTGGGATTATAGGTATACACCACAACACCCAGTCTTGAAAGGTTGAGGATTTGACTGATTGATTTTGGCCGGCTCAGACTGCCTTCAGGGTGGGTCTGGTAAGGCATGTGGAGCTGGGGATCAAACCACAATCCCCTGTGCCCGACTGGGTTTGCCCAAGCGGGTGCTTAAACAGCTGAGCCAACCCGCAGCCCCTCCAACTTCTCTCTTCATCAAAATACTTTCCTCGGGCTCAGGAGGAGCTTCCGAGATTGGAGTGCGGCCGTGTGAGCATAAAGGCCGACGTGAGTGAGCACTGTCTTCATCAGCTCTGCCTCAGGGCTCCGCCCCTGGGGCGCTGGTTCGTCCTGTCAGCCTGGCCAGATGGTGACGCTTCCTGGAGAGGCGGTGGCTCGGGAGGACGAGGTGCACTTTCTCTCAGAGCTGCTCCGAGCACGCGTGGGCCTGCAACCCGCAATGAGCCGAGCATGGAAATGCCATGTTCCTACTGTTCTTTGGCTGCCTGTGTATAAGCAATTAAATAAAATGCTCAAAAATGTTTTATAAAGCAGGAAAAGTTGCCAGAAATAATCTAGAGGCTTCCCCTATGAAGACAGAGCTGAAGGCGGTGACACACATAGGCAGAGCACATCCGTGTCCCCTGAGCTCCCGAGGCGGCCCAAGGTCACTGTCCCTTCAGGGCAGCTCTGACCACACCTGGGTCTCTGCTGTCCTCTGGGTCTCTGCTGTGCTTCCTGCTCACAGATGGAAGACATTTACATGAGAAAGCTCAAGGACAGCTAAGCACATGTGATACTTGTGGAGTGATTAGAATGCAGATTGCAAAACAGAGCTTCTTAGAGACATTTGGACAGGTTACAAAATGTGTTCCTCTGGGTCTCTTGGTATTGTGTGAGGCAGGTCACTGGATCTGCCAAGGAAATAGCTTCCTTCATCACACCGGCAGTGCCCTTTCTAGAATGCCCCACACTCATGTCCAGGGGGCAATCGCTGCCACCCATGCCCTCTGTGCACAGTGAAGGCACCCATCATGCACATATCACTCACCAGCACACATGCTCTCGCTTTTGCTGTTGAAATAGAACTGCATGCAGAAAGCCAAAGCAACTAGAAAAGGCAGCACACAGAGCAAGATCATCCTCCAAGTGCCAGGAACCTGGCGGGACCATGGGACTGGAGGTGCCCTAAGCCAGGGCTGCGACGGGCCGTAACAGTAGCACTTGGAGGCCCTGAGGACAGGCCGGTGTGGCCAGGGGCCGAGTCGCCCCCAGAGGCCGCACATGCCGAGCACTCCTGCTCCACGTGGTGGTCTGCAGTTTCGCCTGCTGTGCTGGGATGACCCGCCTGCCCGAGCTCTGTACGGCTCCTGCGGGTCCCTCCTCCACCCACTACGCTGCACAGCCTGCCTGCCTTGCACCTGCCCCAAGTTCTTCTCCAACACGAAGGGTGACCGTGAAGGACGCCCAGGGCGTAGCTGCCCTGCATTCCCCCAGCTCTGGTGCTTTGTCTGAGGGCAGGAAGCTGGAAACGCATCCCCGACTGCGGCATTTCTGATACTATCAGGCAGGAAGAGGACCTATTTTTCCAGATGGGCCAGGGTTTCGGTGACCTTCCATCGGCCTGGAGGCAGCTGCTCTGCCCTCCTCGCAGGTCCCCGTGTGTCCGGGTCTCCTTTCCTAAAGTAAGTCCGGAGCCAGCTACGTCTCTGCCCTTTCCCGCCGCTTGAAGACTGGCAGGATCTGAAAGGAAGCTGTGTCCTCCAGCAGCTCCCAACACCAGAACATCTAAAAGCCAACGCAGCAGCCCCCGGAAACCCACCGAGGCCCCTTCTCCTTACTCATCAAAAGTAGATACACGGTCACTGCAGCAAACTAAGACCGCACAAACTAAGACCACGCTCTGGTGACAGCCCTGACATCCACCAAATCTCATCTCAAAATAATTATCGACAGCTTGCAGTACAGGGAAGGAGCCTCAACTCGGCAGTGACCCAGAGCCAAGAACAAGCACGAGCCCGTGTCTCTGCACAGAGAGAAAGCGGGGCCAGCAGGGCATTGCCCTTTCAAGCACCAGGTCGCTGGGGTCCCGGGAAGATGGACGAAGAGAGCATTTTCACTTGCAAGCCTGCAGGAGAGAATTTATGAATCCAAGCTTCTCCCAGAAGGACTAACGATTGGGACGTGGCCATGCTCACTAGTGACCGTCAGCCGGCACGGTGGACCAGCCGATGCCCAGTCCGCAGGTACGAAGCCAATCACGTAATCTTAACGACACTACGTTGCAATGCACTGTCTCTGCCATCGCCACAGCAGATGGTAAGTTTTGTTCCCTCAGGATTTTTAACTAAGTTTCAGCACACTGAACAAGGAGGATTATAAATATAACCTCAAGAAAATGTAGTTAATACCTAAATGTGGACGATAACGGTAGGGAGAAAATACCTAAGTTGGCAGGTGGAGCAGCTCGGCCAAGAACAGTTCGAGTCAGTAAAATCTGAGAGTAGAGAAAACAGAGAGAAGACAGAGTAGGGCCTGGTGGCAAGGGGACAGGAAAGGCCATTTAGGGCGCTTTGGAGCACCTGCAGGAAGTTCAAGACAACAGGCCAAGTGCAGTTACACACATTATAGCGCTAGAAGTGTGGGCAAGACGCGGAGGTGTAGGCATGGGCCGAGGACATAGCTCAGTCACATAGGCGCCTGCCTGGCAAGTGCAAGGTCGCAAGTTCGATCCCCAGTGCTGACAATAATAATAATAATAATAACAACAACAACAACAACAACAATAATAATAATATTAATGTCGGCATAAAAGTACATGAATAGTTGTATTGCATGGGAGAGGAACCAGAATTCCAATCTGGTGTGTGTGCTCACAAGCATTCCTGGCCTAGGGGAGGTTGGCCTCAGGATTCTCCCTATAGACCCCCAAGTCAGAGGCATGGTGACCACTAACCCCAGTAGGGAAGACTGTGCTGACAGACATCGAGGCACAGGCCTGGCAACCCCTCCTGCCATCTCTGTGGAAGACACCTGGGCAACTTCCTTGAAGGAGGAGCAGTTGTCTCTGTTCTGGCTGAGCCTGGCCCAGTTTCTACGTATTGACGCACACACAGCCAGCTAAGACTTTCCCTTTGCCCTTCAGCCGGCTTTAGGCCACGCAGATCAGTCCGGCCAGGTTCTGACATGTAGCCTCTGAAGCAAAGAGGACAGGCCAGTGTTCCTCCACCCCCTGTAGCTGCCATACCAAACACATGAACCAGGACAAGGCAGGATGAAGAGCTGTGCCCTCATGCTGCTGGCTGGAATCGAGCCTCAGGGCAAGCGATGGCTTCCCAGGACATAGAAGATTTCACCTCAGAGCTGAAGCACCAACCTTCTGTTTGCAGGCCCCCTCCAGAGCCCAGCTCATGGCACTCACTTGTCCTCAAGCCACTCTTTTCTTCACAAATTAATAAAATCCAGGTTTGGCCCTGAGTCAAGGCCTTTGTCATGGGTAACCATCATCCCAGCTGGACTCAGGGCCCCCTTGACTCTCCATTTTGGATATATTGCTGTCTTTATTTATGCCATAGGGTACCCTGGGAGTAGTGGATTGGAATTAACTTGACAGGATTTCAATAAATTTCCCCTGGGATTGTAAACATAAACTTCCTGGACTGCAACAAGGCCTGGGAGGGGCTCTCTAGAGCCTCTGCTCTGGACTGTAAACTGCTGGTCGGTTGCATAGATCCATGACCCAGTCTTTCTTTCCTTTCCCCAGACAAGCTTCTCAAGGCCTCTCTGCCCACAACCCCAGCCATCCGCGGGCCCTGTGCCCTGGGACAGTGCATCCTCATCCTGTCTTGTGGTCAGGAACTGGGACTCCAAGGATGACCTTGAGATCAAGGCCAGATTCTTGGGAAACCAGGAGCTGTCCCGAGTCCCAGCAGCACACACAGTGACCCTCAGCCGGGTCTGCTCCTGACCACCTTTCCAAAGATTGGGCTAGTGTTTGTGCTTCTGAAGAAGGTTGTGGTCTCTCATGGTATGCCATATGTGTTTTACTAAAGTCTCTCCTTAAAGCTCACTTAAATTTAAGTAGTAGCCATCAGGTTAAACAGTGAAATTCAGACCTTCCCACTGGACACGATGCTTGTACTGTCCTAAGAGGAGGCCGGGCTTTTCGTGGGCATTAGTGCCAACAGTAACTCACCCTTGCCCAGGTGCTCTGATGGGTGCCAACACATAGACCTGTTACCTGCGCTTGCCCAGCTTGGCAACCACACGACATGAGGCTTGTTCAGCCCACTCAGCTCATTGGTGGTTGAGCTGAAAATCCAATAGGTTTGCTTCCTATATCTAAATTGCATGTTTTCTGAGAGTCTCCAGAGAGCATACACTCGGAGTGAAGATCGGAGCCACGCAGTCGGGCGAGCAACGGTCCACCTCCCGTTCCTGCATGTTTTGGAGTTGTGATCTACCCCCACCAAAGCATCTTTTTGTGCTACACAGAACGGAGATCAAAGAAATGGCTCTGCTACACAGCAAGGGCATTAACTGACACTCTAGGTGCCCTGCGGGGTTTCTCGTGTGGGAAACACCAAGTCCTCTGTCCTTGTGTGCCTTTGATATAACAGTGCAGATGAAAACACAATCCTCCTAGCATTCTACAAAAATTTCATACAGGAGAAGAAAAGCCTCTAGCATATTTTTAAAATTATCTCAAGTGAACAGTTTAGGGATCACTTGGTTTTCCCTGTGACCATCATGGCTAGCAGGCAGAGAAGATTTGATGATTACTGAAACGAAGGCAAGTCTTTTCCTGGCCAGTCCTGAGGACACAGTGACCTTTGAGTCCCAAAGCAGCAGGCCATTTGAACTGTAGCCACAGCAGCCCTGGGAAGGAGGAGAAGAAACCATACTTTAAAGATTAGTCTTTCCAACCTTCCTGCCCTGAAAGCCAAAGGGACAAGCACATGGCTTTAAAAAAGTGAGTCAGAACAAGAACTTGGCTCTACTTCTGTTCTGTCAAAGATCAGACATTGCCAGCATTTGCTTTGATCGCACTCTTTGTCTCCAGAGCAGTGTGCTGCAGCTAGCCAGGTACAGATGCATAGTGTATAAATCAGTCTTGGTGATGGCTATACTAAATTCTGGAGAGTCGCTGATTGCTTTCAGAAAGCCAAGCATGTTTCTCACATGAGGTCTTCTGAACCCCAGCTGGACCTGCAGTGGACCTTACATCTGGTGGCTGTGTGTAGGGGACAGAGGCTGAGGAGCCCCTGCATCTTGGCAGGGCCACTGCTCCCAAGCTCTGCCGTGGCTCTGCAGGCAGCACGTGCTGGCAGAGGCTGGAAAGGCCCTGCACCTGGCCGGCTGCAAGATGCACTCTGGCTCATTGGATTCCCCATGACTGGCTGATTCGTGAACCACGGACCACAACGAATTTCAAAACTCCTGCTAATCCAGAGCAAGATAATGGACACATCCCCTTGCTAGAGATGTGGCATACATATGTCCCTTCGGGTCCATAGTGAGCCTCAATCACATTTCCCACCGAAGTAGATCTATGAGTGAAAGGTGAGAAAGAGCCACAGGCCAGAGACTGTAAATGCTGGAGACAATAGGACGTCTACCCCTGGCCCGGAACGTCTCCATCTCTCCCGCCAACTGGGGCAGGTGACAGTGAAAGGACAGTCCTGGGATTTGCCGGAAACTGAGCTAAGCTGCTCTTAGGTACAGGATCCGGTCAGTGACTGAACACCTTGCACTAGCGCGATCAACACTCTTCTTTCTACAGTGAAGTCAGCATCTGGCTTAAACCAGTCTCTTTGATCTTAGTTTGGTCACCACCTGATTTCCTGAGGTCTGGAGGCCCACAGGATACACGGGCTGTGCTGACTAAAACCCCGCCACTGGCACAGCGGCCGTGCACGTCTGCAGGAGCCCTCAGGCACTGGCCTTCCATGCGGCTCAGGTCAGTCTGATAAGTCCGGTCACTCACTGCTCTGGGTGGTTCCAGCTATTCCCCAGACATTTCAGAGAGATGGAAGCAAACAGAGGAGCGTGGCAGGATGAGCGATCGCCTGGATCACAGGCCTCTGCCCACACACTGTGTGGGTCTTAGGCCATCGTTCCATGGACTATCAGATTGCCCGCAAGCTCCTGGCTTCCAGACTATACGGGCTGGGTCGGCACAAGCTTCAGGGACTAGCACCACGTAAAAGACAGAGGCATTCCTGTCTTTCGTTGGTGAAGAAGCTGTTCCAGAAAGAAACTGCAAACTGTGTGAGGGGTCCCATGGCACTGTGGTACAGCAATGTCCACCTCTGTCGCCAGCTGCATGGGGGCTCTCTGTGGCATGACTGGGTAGAACGTAGCACTGAGCGTCTTCGATGGGTTCAGACACTGGGCGATGTTGGGAGGGGGAGACATTCCACTGTGGGATGGGTATGGGTCTCAGGAGCTAGGGATGGACTCTGGCAGGCAACGTAACACCCCAACTGTGCCCATGCCCTACTCCTCGAAGTCTATAAAGACGTTAGCTTAAATGGTAGAAGGAGCTGTGGAGATGTGACTAAAGGCTGGAGAAAGGTATAGGATCCTGGGTTACTTGGGTGGGTCCATGGAACCAGAGGGCCCCTGACATAGGGAGGCAGAAAGACCAACACAGAAGAAGAAGAAATCATTAAGCAGAAATGAGAGACAGTGCCGGTAGGAGTTAGAACGGCGGTGTTATAGCTCTGGCTCTGAGGGTGAACGAACGGGTCACAGGCCAAGCAACGGAGGGACAGCTGAGAAGCTGGAAAAGTCAAAGAAACTTTTGTCCAGAGCCTCTAGAAAGAAAGCAACCCTGCCATCACCTCGGTTTGGGAATTTCTGAGCTCTAAAACTGTAATATGACTTTATGTTGTTTAAAGCTACTAACTTTGTGATAATTTACTCTGACAGTGATTAGAGATTAATACGAAAGGGTTCATAAAGTTGCGGACGTTTCCACTGTAGCTCCTGCGTTCCTTCTCAAAGAAAACCTAGAAGTGATGCTGGCGCCCAGATGAGCTGCTGCACAAGCGTAGAGAAGGTGGGTCACCCGCCGGAAAGAAGGGCTGAAGAGCAGCCAGTGTGCAGGCTCTGGAGCCACAGCTGGCCTCCTGCTCCAGTAGCTGTGCTCAGCCTGACCAGATTTTAGAGGGAGCCACCCATGGCCAGGCCATCAGCGCGAGCTCAAGCAGAGGCTCTCTAGAATGACTGCTTCCCTCCCATGGGGAATAAAAGTAGGGTTATTGTTGGTTCAGAGAAGAATGGTCAGCCTCAGCCATCCGGATGAGTCACGGCCATTGCTTGACCATTTTGCTCTCTGTGGAAGCCTGAGAGAATGTTTTCTCTCTAGGACACTCTCCTTAGGGATACTGTACAAAAGTTTTGCAAACCACAGTACATGGTTCCAGGGTAAATCCTGAGGGGACCTGACTGACCTTGTCAGATACAAAAGTTACATATTTTTTTGTAACATAAGTTTTTTGGGTTTTTTGTTTGTTTGTTTGTTTGTTTGTTTGTTTTGTCTTTTTGAGACAGGGTCTCGCTATGCAGTTCAGGCTTGAGCTCACTTTTGTAGCCCAGGCTTGAGCTCACTTTTGTAGCCCAGGGTAGTCTCAAACCCTCACCAATCCTCCTGCCACAGTCTCCCAAGTGCTGGGATTACAGGCGTGTGCCACCACGCCTGGCTGTGACGTAAGTTTCGCCTTATCTTGGTCTTAACCATCCAGCAGAAAAGTCTAGCCATGAGGTATAAAAAGGAAAGCCATACTAATATGCTGAGTTGTAAAAGGCTCAGTCAACAGCCCCCGATAATGCCAGATGAGCTGATAACCCACTACTGTCATGGACTATTGGACTGAATGCACAGCTACTTTCTCTTTGTGCAATGGAAAGAAAGTTCTGTACTAATGAGGTGTAGACAAGAAATCATGCCAGCATCTTGTACTCTGACAAAGACAACTTTATGCAACATATTAACTATTGTAAAAAATAATAATAATAAATTTTTAAAAAGAAAGAGAAGAATGGTAATGCCAGTGCCCTGCCGCTTCCACCTTGGCAACCCGACAGTGTTGTTTTTAGCTTAACTAAGGCAGTGTCTACGCTATTGTCTGCGGCTTGTTACTGTGCTTCCGTCGGCAGCTTTTCTTGGGCCTAACTCCTGGACACAGGCCCCTGGGATCCCGCAGCCTCGGCTGCGGCCGTGAGTGGCATACATGGTGTCTGGAAGCCCCCATATCCGACTCAGCTTGGCTGGGATTGGTGCTTCCATGCTGTTTACTAACACCCAGCGGCCACTTACCCTGCAAGGATTTGAGCCTGGCTGTTTGCACGGGTGATGAATCCACAGCCCATCTTTATTCATTTGGGCCACTGCTGGTGCAGAAGTAAGTCTGCTGCTGGAGACTGACGGATTGCCGTGATTCCTGGACGTTGTGTTCTTTGCTGCTTGATTTAAAAAGTGGTTCATAGATGCTCAATGCACTCAACAGCTTCCTCTTGCTCCTGCTGGCCACTGGTGGCTCCTGTGTGGGCCTGACAGAAGGGCCGGTCACCTCTGGAGGCAGAGAGGCCCTGAAGACGCTCCCCATGGAGTGGGCTGGGGGCTTAGGTCACCTTTGTTAGCTGTACATGATCATTTTCAGTGATTTTTTTAGAAACCGAGATCAGAATATTTGAGACTAATGCATTCTGCCAACTCTTCTCAGGTGACCAAGGAGAAAAACTTACAACTCCCTTCCAAAAGTTTTAAAGCATTCCTTTGTCTTTTGCCAGGAAATACTGGGTCGGTCTAGATCAACTACGTGGCCTTTACCGTAAACAAGACAAGAGACTTTATGTTGAGCTGTGGCACGGGAGTCTGGGCTGCCTGTCCCCATGAAGACGCTAAGCTGACACTGACGGACAGGGGCTGCTTCTGACGGTGGAGGCGCAGGGCTCGGCGTGTTCGTAGCAGGCAGCAGTGCGGTCGTGCACACGGCCCAGTGCGCTTTCCCCGTCTCACCTGTGGCCCGGGCTGGGAGACCCACCCCAGCAGTGCAGCGGGGAGGAAATCAGAGAGCCGCCAACAAGACGGGCCTCGCTGTTCTGTGCTGGCCTGTAAATGGCCATGCTTGCCAGCCTGCAACGCGCTCTGGGGAGCCAAGATGCCACCGCTGCACCTCTGTACAGTGCCACGAACAGCTCCAGGGAGGCTGAATTTTCAAGCAGGACTGGCCTTCAGAGAGGGCTGAGGAAGGCAGCAGGGCACTTTTGACTATTGATCTGCTAAATGGTAATCCTGCTCTGGATCATGTTTGAATCTGTACTTCATCTGTCATTTGTTGGTGGTAATCAGTGTGTGTGAACATCTGTAAATGTGTGCACATGTGTGTGTGTGTGTGTGTGTGTGTGTGTGCACTTGGGAGCCCCCAAAGCTTCCTGCACTCACGCAGAGCTTCCAGACACTGACTGGACCCCGAAGCACCGCAGCTGACCAGCCCTCGGGCGTGACCTGGAAGCCATAGCTCCCTGCAGCTGCCACCTCACTTATTTAATGGCCACCACGATGGGAGCAGCTTCTTTTCTGCCCTGGCCTGGCCTCAGGGTGTCCTGCCTTGGAGCCAGCCAGGGCCTGAAAGGGTGAGCAGAACAGACCTCACCTCCTCTATGTTGTCAGCACTGGCATATGTCATGTCCCAGTGACGAGTGACTAGGACGGGACATGGGCGTGTGTGTGTGTGTGGATTAGGGCGTGTCCATGTGTACATGTGAGGTCTGTGGGGGGTGTGCAGGTATGTGGGTGTAGGATGTGTGCATGTGTTTATGTGGGATGTGTACATGTGTGTGTGTGTGCCAGTATGTGGATTAGGGCATATACATGCGTCCATGTGGGGCTGTGTGTGTGTAGGTGTGGGTGTATGTGTGGGCATGGACTGTGTGGGCATGAGAGTAGGGTGTGGGAGGCGTGCATGTGTACATGTGGGGCTGTGCGTGTGTGCGTGTGGGTGCATTGCGAGTGTGTGCACGGGGACCTGAGGGCGCATCTGCCGTGTGTGTGCTCATCTGTGCATGTGGATGTGTTATCTATGGGTATGTGTACAACCATGGCTGTGTGTGCACATGGAGGGGGTACCATGTAAGATATTATTAGAAAGCTAAATCAATCGTAAAGTAAACTTTGCGTTCACTTTTAGCACGACCTCGAGGCAGCACATGATTCGTTTGCTTTCTGAGGAGTCTGCCACTCTTCAGGCCACCCTTGGTGACAAGACGCTGGCCCCCCCT
>PVJA010055662.1:0-11092 GCA_004027025.1 Myocastor coypus | reverse complement strand
ACTTCTCCAAAGCGCAGAGCTCACTGCTATACAAAATGAGAAAGATAAGGAGCAAGATGCAATCTCAGGTCCTGAACCCACCCAGAACAAATACAGGAGACACTACCATGGAAGAAAATGGGAATCATGCTGCCAAAATCTCTGAAAGGGTAGCATCTGAAGTAGACAGACAAGTCTAGAAACTTATAGAGCAACTCACATCAGAGATAAGAACTGAAGTAAAAAAATGCATAAATTAACAGAATCTAAAGTGGCAAAACAACTACAGAAACATATAGAGAAAACCACACCAGAAATAACCTCCAAATAAAAAAGATGTCTCTAAATAGCATCTAAATTAGGGGAACAATTGCAGAAAGATAAAGAGAACACAGCAGAAATAATCTCTGAACTAGAGAGAGAAAGGATAACTATAATGAAAGACCTAAGAACTACTAAAGAAGTCATTGATACAAAAAAATTAGAGAATATGGGGCCTGGCAGGATGGCTCAGTGGTCTAAATTGCCTTCTTAGGAAAGCTTGGGCGGCTGCAGGGACCGCGGTTCGATCCCCGGCACCACATGCTGCGCCAGCCCTGCCCTCAGGGCAGGCTGAGCCGGCCATTAAAAAAAAAAAATTAGAGAATAGAAAAATGATGGATTCCCTGGATGAGCAATGTAGGAAAGAAATAGATCACATCAAACAGTTTCAAAGAGATATACAAGAAAATAAAATCTCAATCATAAGATTTTTTTTCACTGAATGAAATGAATATATGTATGAATGAAAGTTACATATAAAGTTACAGATCTGGAAGACACAGTCATAACTAGTGAAAAGTTAAGAAAGGACCTCTTAAAAACAACTAGGATGAGCCGGACATGGTGGCGCACGCCTGTAATCCCAGCACTCGGGAGGCTGAGGCAGGAGGATTGGTGCGAGTTCGAGACCAGCCTGGGCTACAAAAGTGAGCTCAGGACCAGCCTCAACTGCATAGCGAGACCCTGTCTCAAAAAGACAGAAAAAAAAAAAAAAACAACAACTAGGATGCAGGAAAAAATTCAACATCTTCAAGATGATGCAAAAATGAACAACATCAGATTAACAGGAATCAATGAGAAAAAAGGAGTAAATACAAATGATATAGAAAGAATATGGGCAGAAGCAATAGCAGAAAATTTCCCAAATATGAGAAACCAATTAGACATTCAGATAACTGAAGAATAAAAAACTCCAAATAACATAAACTAAAAATACTAAACTAAAAATACACCCAGACATATAATAATCAAGATGTCAGAATTTTTTTTTTGTCTTTTTGAGACAGGGTCTCGTTATGCAGTTCAGGCTGGTCTTCAGCTGACTTCTGTAGCCCAGGCTGGTCTCGAACTCGCACTGATCCTCTTGCCTCAGCCTTCCAAATGCTGGGATTACAGGCATGAGCCACCACACTGGGATCAGCGGAAGAATAAAATACTAAAAGCTGCTAGAAAAAAGAATCAGATCACATTTAAAGGAAAGCTCATCAGAATAATAGCAGATTTCTCTTCACAAAACACGAAGTCGAGGAGAGCATAGAGCAGAATGCTTGAAGTCCTTCATGAAAACAAATTTTAGTGTAGACTGCTATACCTAGCAAACCTCTCTTTCAAGTATGAGGGAGAAGTGAAATACTTCCATGAAAAAGAATAACTAAATAATTTCATGACATCAAAGCCAATCCTGCACAGTTGTCTTAGTTACATTTTACTCATTGCTGGGACAAATACCCAACACACAAAATGAAGGAAGGAAGGGTTGATTAGCTCACAGTTACTGGAGGTTTCAGTCCATATTCAACCGGCCCAAGGCTGAATGAAACAGGGCAGAGAGAATCCAGATCATGGCAGCAGAACAGCAACAAAATGGTGACAGAGGCAGCACCAAACATGAGAGCAAAGAGCAACAGCTCTAGTCTGTCTCTCTGTCTCTCTTTATATTCCTATCAGGCGTTCTGCCTTCGGGTATCCACCCTAGACCACACCCATATTCCCAGCCCTAACCAGACCAATAATCCCATCAGTATTAATACGCATAATCCCAGTGAGTCGTGAGTCATGTCTCAATCTATACAAGTCCCCACCCAATGACTTCATCAGGCTTTGGAGGGACAACCAGACATAAACCATAACATTCTGCCCCTGGACCCCCAAAGTCCCATACATATCCCTTTTTACAAAAGATGCTTTAGTCCATTTGGAAGAGTTGCCAAAGTCTCAGCAGTTTCAGAATTGCTGAAAAGTCCAAATCCCAAGTCTCTTCCAAGATCCAAGGCAAACTCTCAGTTGTGAGTCCCTGTACAATAGAAGAGTTAAACATATCCAACATTCAAAAGCGTAAGATAAGCATTACAATCCCAAAAGTTGCAAACAATAGGGTAATACAAAACATTGGGACTAACACATGTCCAAAATCCAGCAGGGTAAACATTAAATCCCATAGTTGCAACTGGAACATCCAAAACAGTCTGCACTGAGTTGTGGGCTCCATGCAACTCCACTCCTATGGCACTCTTGGTGGTAATTCCCATGGCTTCTCTCTTAGACCAGCTTTGCTCCCTCTTAGCATGATCCACACTCCTGGCTTTTCCAAATTTTGGGGGTTTCCACTGAATTGGCTTCTCACTCTCTGCTTCACACACTGCCCTCTCAGGGGCACACTGCCTGGACTCCCAGGCCTTCTTCTGAAATCGAAGTGGAAGCCTTCTTAACCTCAGAATTCCTGCATTCTGCATACACCTATGGGGAAATTGTCAAGGTTTGCTGCCAGCTAGTGCAGTAGACAGGCTTCCTTCTCTCTTGGCTGTAGGGCTCAAGGGCCTAGATTGCTGAGCACTCTGACCCTGATTCTGAAAAACAAATTCTTCATAGCGGCGCCATTTTGGAACCTGGTTTGGCCGCTGCTGCCATTCTGGTACTTGGATCTCTGAGGCATTCTTCTTGAGGCAAAGCCTCTCTCCCTTGCAATTCTGAGGCTGCAAAGCACAGAGAGCTGCCTCCTCTTGTGATGCCCTCAGGCCATCCTTTTGATTCTCTGGTTCTTTCCCAGTAAGGTAGATCCTTTTAACTCCATCTTTGCAGTCCATAGCTTTCCTGGTGCTTCCTTCCTGGCCAAACTCACATTTTAAATCATCCTTCTTGGCTCTTTGCTCTTGATTTTCAACATAAACCTGGCTAAAAGCAACCAATAACAACCACACCATCACCCCAATAGTTTGCTGCTTTGAAATATCTCTTGTAAGATTAATCAGTCCACCATGCTTAATCTCAGTCTTAGGCAAAGTCTTTGGGCACGGACAAAATTCCGAAAGACTTTCAGCCAATCCATAGTATGAATTATCTGGACTCCAATGACCAGTGCTGTCCTTTTTTTCCAGCAGAAACCTCTTCAGCCTGATCTTTACAGGCAGGCATTCTGTCAGTGTTGTGGTCTAAGCTCTGACCAGAATCACCCAAGCTGAACAGCCGAAGCCATTCTAGTGCTTTGTTTTTAGCCGACATCTCTGAACTTTTCCTATCTCTTCCTGTAAGCCACTCCCAAAAGCTTATAATCCACATGGTCAGGTATAGTTACAGCAATGACCCCACTTCTCTGGTATCAAATTCTGTCTTGGTTACTTTTTACTCATTGCTGGGACAAATACCCGACACTCAAAATGAAGGAAGGTAGGGTTTATTAGCTCACAGTTACTGGAGGTTTCAGTCCACATTTGGCTGGCCCAAGGCTGTGTGGAGCAGGATAGAGAGCATCCAGTTCATGGCAGCAGAACAGCAACAAAATGGTGACAGAGGCAGTACGAAACATGGCAGCAGAGAGCAACAGCTCTAGTCCGTCTCTTTGTCTCACTTTATAGTCCTATCAGGCTCTGTTTCTTAGCATATCCACCCTGGACCACACCCATAGTCCCAGCCCTAATCAGACCTATAATCCCATCGTTAATAAAACACATAATCCCAGTGAGTCATGAGTCAAGTCTCAGTCTATAGAAGGCCCCGCCCAATGATTTCATCAGGCTTTGGGGGGATAAGTAGACATAAACTATGACAACTGTGTACTAAAAAACTATTTTAGAAAGGGACCAAAATGATCCAAATTCAACAAATAAGAACAAAAAGATCCTACCAAATATGGCAAGCAATTAAAGAGGAGAAAAAGAAGTAAAGAGTAGTAAGTAAAATTCATGTCAATCATAAGTCAATACATTTCAATTATAACCATCAATGTCAATGGACTCAATTTTCCAATTAAAAGAAGTAGACTTGCAGAGTGGATAAGGAAACAGCCCAAAAATATGCTGTATACAAGAAACACACTTAACCCATAAAGAAACACATAGGCTCAAAGTTAAAAGTTGGAAAACAATACTACATGCTCCAGCACCTCAAAAAAAAAAAAAAAAAGCAGGGGCAGCAATCCTATTTGCAGACAGTCCAAACTTCAAACCAAGATTGATCAAATGAAATAAAGAAAGCCACTACATACTGGTTAAGAGGAAAAATTCAAGAGGAAGATGTAACACTCATAAATATGTATGCAACTAATATGTGAGCACCCAGCTATATAAGACAAATAGTAAAGGACGTAGAAAATCTACTATCCAATACCACAATCTTCACAGGAGACCTTAACTCCCCCTTATGAGGAAAAGATATTTGAAGCAGACAGAAAATTCGCAAAGTAGTAGCAGAACTGATCCAGGACTTGGAACAAATGGACTTAGTGGACATAGAAAGTGTGTTTAACCCAACCACATCAGAATACAAATTTTTTCAGCTGCACACAGAACACTTTCTAAAAAAGACCACATATTAGTCCACAGGTCATGCTTAAGTATATGGAAGAAAATAGAAATTATTTCCTGCATATTATCTGACCACAGTGCAATGAAATTGAAAATAAACAACAGAAGAAACCAGAAAACCCCAGAAATACATGGAAATTCAAAAACACCTTTCTCAGCAATGAGCGGGTTACAGATGCAATTGAATAAGAAATTAAACAATATCCACAATTTAATGAAAATTCAAACACAACCTACCAGAATTTATGGGATGCAATGAAAGCAGTTCATAGAAGGAAATTTATAGCAATCAAATCTCACATGTTAAGAAAACAGAATGGGAACAAATAACTACTCTCACACAGCACATCAGAGGAAACAAAATCCAAAGCCCAAAGATGGGAGGAAATTATAAAGACGAGAGCAGAAATTAATTCAATTGAGACAAAGAAAATAATACAAAGAATTAATGAATCCAAAAGCTGGTTGTTTGAAAGATTAAATAAAATCGATAAGCCCCTACCTAACCTCATCGAAAAGACTACTCAAATTCGAACAATAAGCAAGGAAAAGGGTGAAATTACTACAGACACAGGAGAGATTCAGAGGATCATAAAGAACTACTTTGGGAATCTTTACACTTACAGAATTGAAGACATAGGTGAAATGGACAGATTCCTAGAAAAGTACAAATTAGAAAAATGAATCAAGAAGATATAAGAACTCTCAATAATCCAATAACAGCCAGTGAAATACTAAATCTAATAAAAAGCCGACTGACAAAGAAAAGTTCAGGACCTGATGGCTTCGCCACTGAATTCTACAATAAATATATAGAAAATATAGTCTGAGTACTCCTCAAATTCTTCAATAAAATTGAAAAGGAAGTAATCCTTCTAAAATCATTCCTAGAGGCAAGTATTACATTGATACCAAAACCACAGAGAGATGCAACCAACAAAGAAAACTACAGGCCAATTTCTCTGATGAACATAGATGCAAAAATCTTCAATAAAATGCTCACCACTAGAATGCAATAAATCAAGAAGATCATACACAACGACCACGTATGTTTTATCCCAGGGATGGAAAGAAAGTTCAGTATATGCAAATCTATAGATGCAACACAATATATCAATAGAGCCAAAGCAAAAAATCACATGATCATCTCAACTGATGCAGAAAAGGCTTTTGACAAAGTCCAACACTCATTGATGATCAAAATCCTCCAAAAAATTGGAAAAGAGGGCCTCTACATCAGCCCGATAAAAGCCATCTACAACAATCTAACAGCTAACATAATTCTAAATGGGATAAAACCTGAAGTCTTTTACTCTCAAATCTGACACAAGACAAGGATGTCCTCTATCACCACTCCTATTCAATATAGTCCTGGAATCATTAACTGCAGCCATCAGATGAGAGAGAAATAAAAGGAATAAAAATAGGTAAATAAGGAGTAAAACTATCATTATTTGCAGATGACATGATAATCTACTTGGAATAACCCCCCCAAAAAATAATTCCACTAAGAAGCTCCTAGAATTAATACACAAATTCAGTAGCATAGCAGGTTACAAAGTCAACACATAAAAGTCAATGGCATTCCTCTATACAGATAACAAACACACTCAGAGAGAAACTAGAAAAACAATGCCTTTTACAATAGCACCAAAGAAAATGAAATTCTTAGGAATTAACCTAACTAAGGAAGTAAAAGATCCTTTTAATTAAACTTACATTAGTCTGAAAAAAAGAGATCCTAGATGATTTCAGAAAATGGAAATTTATTCCCTGCTCCTGGATAGGAAGAACCAACTTTGTGAGGATGGCCATACTCCCTAAACTGTTATACAGATTTAATGCAATTACCTACCAAAATATCATCAAGATACCTCACAGAACTGGAGATATCATTCTTAAAATTTATTTGGCAACAAAGAGACCCAGAATTGTAAAGATAATCCTGGGCAACAAAGGTAAGGGAGGAGGCATCACAATATCTGATACAAAGTTATACTACAAAGCTACAGTGATAAAATCAGCATGATATTGCCACAAAATAGATCAGAGGATCAATGGAATACATTAGAAGATGCAGAAGCAAATACAAAAACATTCAACCACCTTATCTTTGACAAAGGTGCCAAACATTCTTACTAGAAGAATGACAGTCTCTGACAAATGGTGTCGGAAAAACTGGCTCTCTATATTCTAAACTAAAACCTGATGCAAGTCTATCACCATGCACTAAGCTAAAGTCAAAATGGATTAAAGATCTAAATAGTAAAGGAGAAACATTAAATCTCCTGGAAGAGATAGTGGGAGAATACTTTGAAGACATCTGGGTGAGAAAAGAGTTTATGGACAAGAATCAAAACACACGTTTAACACTTGAAAGAATCAACCAATGGGACTTCCTCAGGCAGTGAAGTTTTTGCATGTTAAAAGAAACTATCAAGATAGTTAAAAGACATTCCACAAATTTCGAAATGATTTTAACTAATAACTATTCAGACAAAGGTCTTCTATCTAGAATTTATAAAGAACTAAAATCATTAGGCTACCAAAATTTAAAGATGCAATCCAGAAATGGGCATCTGACATGAACACACACTTCTCAGAGAAAGAAATTCAACAAGCCTATAAACACATGAAGAAATGCTTCACATAGCCAGCTATTTGTGAAATGCAAATTAAAACAACACTTAGATACCATCTCACTCCAGAAAGAATGGCTATCATAAAGAAATCAACCAGCAACAAATGTTGGAGAGGGTGTGGGGAAAATGGAACCCTTCTCTACTGCTGGTGGGAATGCAGACTGGTGCAACCATTATGGAAAGCAGTGTGGAGGCGCCTTAAAAAAACTAGAACTAGAAGTACCATTCAATCCAGCTATCCCCCTAATGGGAATTGTCCCAGAAGAACTGAAAACATCATACCATACCGATATCTGTGCACCTATATTTATAGCATCAGAATTTGTGATAGCCACATCTTGGAAACAACCAAAATGCCCATCATCTGAAGAATGGTTGAAAAATTTGTATTTTTTATACATGGGAATATTACTCGGCTGTAAGAATGATAAACTAGAACACATCATGTTTAAATGGTTGTATCATGAACATATACTCATAAGTGAAATAAACCAGATCTATATATGTAAATACTCAATAGTCTCCCTAATGTAAGAACTCAAAAAAAAAAAAAAAAAAAGAAATAAAAATGGAAAGTCATAACACAGCTGAATGGAAATCAAAGACTTATGGGTTAAACACAGAAGTGACTGGAAACAGAAAAGGGAGGCAATATAGCAGAAGCAAAACTATGCACTTGTATACACAATATGAATTAGATAATACTTCTAAGAACATTCAAATTGTTTTTCACATTGATAATAGCAATGTACAACACTAAAAATATTCTTGGAATGCCTATCATTTTGGCCTTTTAGATGTGTGCTGCTCCTAATGTAATTTCAGTTATTGCTATATTCTCTCAAGTAAATGGTGTATAAGAAAACATAAAATGGTAATGAGCCCCGGCAGGATGGCTCAGGGGTCTAAAGCGCCTGCTTAGGAAAGCTTAGGCGGCTGCTGGGACCACTGTTCGATCCCCGGCACCACATGCTGCGCCAGATCTGCCCTAAGGGCAGGCTGAGCTGGCCATAAAAACAAAGAAAACATAAAATGGTATTAAATGAGAATAAGAAACTAGGCAAGTTGCCATAAGATTGGCAGGCTACAATTTTGTACATCCTTATATTTCTAAACATCTGTGTGAAAATGTGTAAGTACTTTATCATATTCTACAGAAATTTATTAAAATATCAATTATTGATGGAGAATGTCAATTCGAAGTTCAGACTAACATGTTTGATATTCAGAAAGACAGTGATGTTAAGCTCAAATACCCATGTTAAACAGTAATAGTATCACTAAGCTTTTCTTCTGGAGAGCTAAGAACATAAGTTTACAAACCAAAAATTAGAGAAAAAGAATAGCTACAAGGACAGCCAATATTTTGGTCCTGTCCATTCACTGTCAGTGAGGACTTAGAACAGAATAGAACCTGTGCTGTTACATCCTATACCTCAGGGGTTTCCCAAATGTTCTGTTTAAGGAGATAATGCAGACACAGAGGCAAGGGATTGAAGTTATATAATGTGCCTAAAGAGAGTCACCTAGAGAGAAAACATTCTCTCATGCTTTCGCAGACAGCAAACTGGACAAACAATGGCCATGACTCATCCAGACAGCCAACACTGTCAACAATTGTACAGAGAACGGTACATGGTTTTGAAGTTAATCCTGAGTGGATTTGACTGACCTTGGAAGTTACAAAAGTTACATGTTTTGTTATACAGTTCTTGTTTTAACTTGCCCTTAACCACCCAGCAGGAAAGTTTAACTGTGAGGCATAAAACATAAAGCTAGATTAGTATGATGAGTGGAAAGCCTTAAGTCAACAGCTTCCAACATTGCCAGTTTCGCCGGTAGCCCACTGCAATTATGGAACTTTGGATTATGTATACAACTACTTGCTCTTAGTTTAAAGAGAAGAAATTTTCTGTAGCAATAATGATTAGAAAATTTATCCGTCTATACCCTGCACTCTGTATAACTACTATGAGTACAACAATATGCATTGTATAAGTTATTGCGACTGTACTACAATGTGTTTTGAAACTGTCATATTGTTATTTCTTATTAAAGTTAATAAAAATAAATAAAAAACAGAAAATACGTTGTTGCAAATGTCACAAGGAAACTCTTCATTTTATTCAATTAATATGTGCTAATAATTATTACAAATATATAACATACTTTGTGTATTGTGAACAAACCAAATAGTTTTTCAACCTCCCCCCAAAATGTTAAACCTCAGTAAAATTACTACAACATGCCCCAGTCAATCAAGGATAGTTTCAGATACAGCCATTATTCACTTTTTTTCATCAAAACTCCTAAGTAATGATGTTTCCTTAGTAGAAATTAACAAATGTCTGAAAAGTTATTGCTTTCTGCATTTTTGTTGTATCTGAACTTCTTCAAAAAAATAGAGCACCAGGAATAATGGATACACAACATATATACTTGAGTTTTTCATTGTTTTGTTTCTGTATTGGGTGTAAAATCTGAGGTCCATTGCAAGCACTTTTAGTATTTGTTGTTGTTTTGAGACAATGTCTTGCTAAATTGTTTAGCCTTGGCTTGAACTTGCAATCCTCCTACCTCAGTCTTTCAGAATGCTGGTGATTATAGGCATGTACAACCATACCTTAATACATGTTTGTTTTTAGAGGAGGATATAATTTTGGTCAATCAAAAACAAAGAGAAAAGGCACTGTAGGCAAGGAAGGAAGAAAAATCAATATAAGTACATATATTACTAAGACATGCAGAGTACTGTAAACCAGGTTTATTGATGATAAATGTAAGATATCTTCACAAAGGTTGTGTGTGATTGTTGCTGCTCTGAAAAAAAAAGATGTAATTTTATTGGAAAGAGAGAAAGGGAAATTTATCTATTTATCTATCTATCTATCTATCTATCTATTTATTTATTTATTTATTTATTTATTTATTTATTTATTTATTTATCGGACCGTGGTGCAAACTCACGACCTTACATTTGCCAGGCAGGCACTTGTGCCATGTAGCTATCTCCCCAGCTTCAGAAAGGGCAGTTTATCTGCCAGCTCCATTCTGCCTTTTGTCTCATTTGTCAAAGTTTCATCCTACCTACTTACCCCACTGAACAGTCACTAGGCAAAATAGACTGTGAGTTCAGGTTATCAGACTTGTTTTTTTTTTTTTTTTTTTTTTTTTTTTTTTTTTTTTTTTTTTTTTTTTTTTTTTTTTTTTTTTTTTTTTTTTTTTTTTTTTTTTTTTTTTTGTCTTTTTGAGACAGGATCTCGCTATGCAGTTCAGGCTGTCCTTGAGCTCATTTTTGTAGCCCAGACTGGTCTTGAACTCACATCAATCCTCCTTCCTCAGCCACCCAAGTGCTCGGATCAGAGGTGTGTGCCACCATGCCTCGCCAAACTTGGGTTTTGGACTATGGTTTCTCCTGGGGTAAAAAGGATGATGGCTATGAAGAAACCCATCCCTTGACCTCCAAAGACAACATATGGTATCAAGAGATGAGAATCCGCTTGAATAGAACCCATATATTGAGGATGTAGGTACTATAGAATTCAGGGTACAGAATAAGGAAACAACCTTATGTAATGAGAGAGAGAGGAGGAGAAAGTGAGTCAGAGATAGAGACAGAGACAGAGAGAC
>PVJA010055661.1:0-11074 GCA_004027025.1 Myocastor coypus | reverse complement strand
TCCCCTCCTCCTCCTCCTCCTCCTTCTTCTTCTTCTTCTTCTTCTTCTTCTTCTTCTTCTTCTTCTTCTTCTTCTTCTTCTTCTTCTTCTTCTTCTTTTGCATATTAGGGAAGGGTCTACAGGGTGTTCAAGGTCTCACTATTAACCTGGACACATAATGATCCACCTGTTTACAACCTCCCAAGAACTGGGATGACAGGTGTGAGCCAGCATGCCCAGTCTCAGTTGCTCCCTCAGTACACCCCAGAAGGCGAGGCTGGCAAGGCAGGCCAGCGGATTGAACCCCTGGCATCTGTGCTTACTTGCAGGTGATTTAATCTGCTGAGATATTTGGTCAGCCATACTTCCTTTTCTTTTATCATTAAGTTCTGTTTCTTTCTCTCCAAAATATAACCTAAGCCTATATGCTGTATGCCTATGAATAGCAGGTTAGTCTAAGAATCCAGCACCACCAGTCTGGAACACCATGTCTCCTCACTTGCCAGATTTCAGTCCAAACCAATGAAACCTGTTCTCTACATTCACTCTAGAGTAATAATTATAGAATAAAAAATTAAAATACGTCACCTTATAGTTTACACGACTTGTGGCTTCACATTTGTCATAGTTACTTTTCTCTTTGCCAAGACAAAACATATGATGCCCAAAGTAAAAGGAGCAAAGTTTTATTTGGCTCACAGTTTTCACAGGCATAATAGACTGGCTTCAAGTTAGAGTGGCATGTGGCAGAAGGCTAAAAGCTCATGGTGGTGGAAGACAGCAAATGCATCAAGGGAGAAAATCAAGACTTTTTCTGTCCCTAACACTGTCTGTGTCCTATTCACCTTAGGGTAGACGTGGCACTCACACCCTTATTCTTAGCCAGAACTATGTCAAACCGGTCAATGGACTGATTTACCAATCATACACCCTTAATTTCAACATGGTATACTATAGATTCAGCCATTTCTGAAAAGCTCACCTGTGACTGCATGAAGCTTCAGGGAGGTCATCCAGACACAAATCATAACGACATTGACTCTATACTTCCAGTGAAGCTATATTATGTAACCTTTTCTGATTTGAAGTTAGTGCTCACATGCCCTGGTACCCAGATGAGGGCACTCTTCATAGTGAGTGTATTAGTCCCAACCCTAGGCTCTCTAGGAGATCCTCAAGCTTCTACTAATGTATTTTCCAAGCCCTGTACATGTAATTCTCAAGTTTCTAGTTTCTATTTACGTCTCACACCTGAACCTATGTTGCATATTTTGTTGTGAAAACAAAATACTACCTGAAACAAAAATATCCTTCTATTATCCAATATCTCATAACATTTATTTTACTTATGAATCTATTCCATGAACAGGAATTATCTCTGTACATTAGACATTGTCCTGGGCAGCTCAAAGTCTTGGGACAAAATCATCAGAAGATATGTGTGTTAATATGGAAATTTCTGGTCTGGAATATTTACAAGACTGAAGGTGGAGCAGCTTGGGACTTTCTAGCTGTTATTTCAATGTATTTCTATAACATTGTTGCAAATGATGTCTCTGAAGTGGAATTCTAACTGATGTTCAAATTCTTACATCCAGCTGAACTGAGCTAGCATGGCTTAGGGTTTGGGAGGTTCACCTGAGGATTGTTGTCAGCAGCATAAAAGGCAGAACCAGAGAAGCTTTGGGCACACTGTTAGGGAGAGTGTTTGGAGAAGCTATTGCAGTTGCTGGATGCCAGCACTTCTCCGGGGCTGTTCGGCTGGGTGAACTTATCATGCTGGCTTTCCTGAAGAAATTGGCTGTTCTTTTCAGAGAAAGAGCTCAGCACCTTTGTTGTCATTAAGAATGGATGCAGTTCATTTTGGGGGATCCTCATCTTGAGCATCGCTTTCTGGATCCAAAGAAGATGTTGCACTGCTCAGCCTCATGGAGAAGCTCATCACTCTGGCTTTCCTGATGGGAACTCAGCTTCCCTCATTGTTAGAGGATCTCAGGACCTTGTTGTTGCTGAGGATGGCTGTTGTGTCTTTCAGGGAACTCTGATGCTTCCCTCGAGCACTGCTTCCTGGCTCCAGTTCAGATCCCTCAGCCTATCACTGATCTTTAATCTCACTGGCATAGACTTTCTAGCTTCCACCACTCACCTTTGGGCCTTTCCAGTACAGATCTGTAAAGTGGGCCTGCATGAGACATTGTTGTGGGCGCTAAACATCTAGTTAGTCTTGTGGGAGACACTGTTATGAACTCTAGGTTTTCAGCTGGACTCAGGAAGGATTTTAGGATCCAGGCCTTCAGCAGGAATCATTCATATTTGGTGTGTGGATCGATTTCCTGCAGTTTGGTATGTGATCCTTTGGATAATTACAAAATAATACTATAAAATGTGTCCTGCAGTGTACAGATTCCTTTGTAAAACCCTCTATTCCAGCATGATAGCTTCAGCATAAAGTTTCTGAGGCAGCTTTGGAGCCTAGACAATTAATGAAGTTTCTTAGTGCATGTAAATTTAGGTAATTTTTAAATAGTAAATTACAAATATATTTCTATAAAATGTATATAACTATATTAATAGCGTATTTTTAACATAATAGCACAAGCTTAAAATCACTTAAATCCATTATAGTTAGTCTGGGCATAGTGGTGTAGGCCTGTAATTCCAGAGCTCGGGAGGCTGAAAGAAGGGGGATCGCCATGAGACTGAGTTGCATAGTGAGACCCTTCAAAAATCAAGTAAATTAAAAATAAAATAAAATAAAATAAAGTAAAGTAATAAAACAATGTTATTGAAATATAATACAACATACATAAGCTTCACATTATATTAAATTCATAATTTACTCAGTTTTGATATTATAATACATCTAAAAATACCTTCATAATGGATGAAAAAAATATTTTCTCACTTCTAGAGTTTCCTAAGCCCCAGTGCAACTCAATACCCACTTCCTTTGTATCTGACAATCATTGATAGTAACTTCTGTTTTACAGATTTTTATAAAGTGGAATTATGTGGTATGCACTACATTTTTTCTTCTTCTCATCAGCGTTGAGTCCATTCTTATTATTGCATCAATATTTCATTTCTTTTTTTTTTTTTTTGCCTTTTTGAGACAGGGTTTCACTATGCAGTTCAGGCTGGCCTTGAGCTCAGTTTTGTAGCCCAGGTTGGTCTCGAACTCGCACGGATCCTCCTGCCTCAGCCTCCCGAGTGCTGGGATTACAGGCGTGAGCCACCACGCCTGGCAATATTTCTTTTCTTTACTGCCTTGCATTCCATTCTAAGAATAAGTCACTATTTATCTGTGTACCACTTGATGGCAATGTGTGCTGCTTCTATTTTTAAAAAAATTAATTTAATTTACACTATATGATTACAATTCAAAGTTTACATTCATCTTACAGAAAAGGCACATCTATGTAACATAGCTTGATTCTTTATTTTTCCTCCTCTCTCTCTCTCTCTCTTTCTTTCTTTGTCACACAGTGTCCTTTCCTCTTTTTATTGTCCTTTCCTCTTCTTTATTGTTGTGATTATTACTTTAGTTCATATTTACAACACATAATGTTTGCACTCATGTTAGCTGCTCAGTACATGTGAATGACACATATGACATCTTTTTCTTAGCCTTTTTCCTTTTCCGTTTCCCTCAGCCTCAAACTCTTCACCCTCCTTCTGTTTACAAAAATCTATCTCTCTGTTTCTTTTTCTTCATTTTTATCTATTAGTCTATGCTTTATATTCTTCAAATAGAAAATTTCAGTTTATGTATTTGATTTATTTCACTAACCTTTATGCTTTCCAGGTTGATCTATTTTTCTTAAAATGTCTTTAATTCATCTTTATTTTTAAGGACCATCAAAACAAGTCTAATTTTTTTTTAATTATGACCAGCTCAGCCTGCCCTAGGGGTGGGGCTCGGTCAGCATGTGGTCCTGGGCATTGAACCATAGTCCCTTTGGTTGCCCAATCTTGCCTAAGCAGGCACTTTAGACCATTGAACCATCTCAGTGGCCCCACAAATTTAGTTTGAACACCTTTCTACAATGCCTTTAGGTAGACATAATTTTAGCCTTTATTGGATAAATTTCTAAGACTGGAAAGTCTGAATCTATATAGCAGCAGTATGTATACATGCTTCAGATATTTTCAAAATGTTCCCAAAAGTGATGGTGCCATTTTTTTCCATACCTTTTAATGTATTTAGTTGTTACAGCCCGTCACTGTCTCACTATATAGCTTGAACTCATAGTGATCCTCCTCTTTTCAGCCTCCCCAGCTCTGAGATTATAGATGTGGACCATGATGCTCAGACTCTGATTGGCTCAGCCTGATCTGGGGTGGGGCTGGCACAGGGAGTGGTACTGGGGATTCAACCATAGTCCTTGAACTTGCCTAAGCAGGTGCTTTCGTCTGCTTAGTTATCTCTCCCACCCCTGATTGTGCCATTTTATTTTATTTTATTTTTGGTAGTACCAGGGATCAAACTCAGGACCTTGCACCTGACAGGCCAGCACCTGTTCCAGTGAGCTATCTCTCTGGCCCCCAATTGTGTTATTATAGTTACCACACAAAACTATGTCAACATTTAAGTTGTTGTACATGTTCATCAGTATTGTATGTGAGCAGTCTTTTTTCTTCTTAACTCTCTTTTTTTCCTTCCAATTCTTTCTCTTATTTTATTTTATTTTTGTTTTTCTGACACAGGGTCTTGCTGTGCAGTTCAAGTTGGCCTTGAGCTCACTTTGTAACCCAGGATGTTCTGAAACTCACAATGATCCTCCTATCTCAGACTCTGCAGTGCTGGGATTACTGGTGTCCATGACCATCTGGACAATTTTTGTGAATTATAGACACTTCAGATCAGAAAAGTGGTTTTAATTTGTTTCGTTAATACCATTGTTAACAACTAATTATTTTACGTATCACTTGACATGCTTGCTTTTGTTACTTTATTCTTTTTTAGTCTATGCATTCCTCTGTCTATTATGTATCATATATACATTTTTAGTTTATATTATTGTTCACATGTTTTAGCCATTATTGACTGGGTTGTAAAATTTACTGGTATTAATTTTATTTTTTCGCAGTAGTTGGCCACAGTCAGTGTTTGTCCTTTTATTGTGTTATAAGTCTTGTTTAAAAGTTCCATAAACATATCCATGAGGTCTTTATTCTCATGGATAAACACCATAAAATACATTTTTCCAAGTCACTGTATCAGAATTGTAGTAAGAACAACTATCCAGCATTGGCTAATATCATTTGCTCAACAATTATAAATATCAATTTATTTCCTGTATGTGTTTAGTACAGGACCTCACTATACGCATCAGATTCCTAGTGGTCTTCCTGCTCTCAGCCTCCCAAGCACTGCGGTTGCAGCCTCGCACCACCACATCCGGTCTCAGTTGCTGTCTCTGCGCACCTTATTGTACAGAGCTGACACAATAGCTATCAATTTATATATTGCACCTTAATGATTCTTATTTCTGGCAGCAAATCAAGACAACATAGAAAATACATTTAAAATACCAATGATTAACACTAACGGCATATAATTAATTTAGGGCTGCTGGAGGTGAATCACAGGCCTTACAGAAGACCTCCCAAGCATGAACCCAAGAGTTTTACATAGAGCTCCTTGCCCAAGCTTTTTAAATTTTATTTTGTGAGACAAGCTCTGAGGAAATTGCTTAGTGATTGAGACTGGATTTGAACTTGGGGTCATCCTTCCTCATCTTCCAAAAGTCTTGTAATATGGGTCTACACATTGTGCTTTGCATTCCCAGGGGCTTTAATGAACCCTCGTGGTTGACTTAAAATTATTATTATTTTTTTGTCTTTATTTATCAAAATTCTTGTGCATCTTTCCTAGCAGTGCTACGAGCATTCTTCACAATTGTCAGCTAATGGTACTGAGTCAACCAGCTTCTTTTACTTCATCACTTGCAATTTACTTCACAATGGGTTTAAGTTATTAACAAAATTGTACAGTGGTGCTTATAGAATGTGATAAAGTTAATCATAAATATGAAATTGTCTAATTCTATTGTACAATAAAGCCCAACATGCTACTTTAAGAAACCTCTGTTAAGATAAATAGGTTATTCTTTCTTATTTCTGTATTGCACATGAGGATAAAGAAGCGTGGAGATGGCATAAAAAAATGAGAGATGAGACAAATAGGTGCAGTCAAGGTCAGTTTCCAAATCTTTAATTTTGTTCATGCCTACTGACCGCAAAGTGGGATAAAACCTACAATGTAAAAGTGATGAAAGGAGATTTGTGCCTTATCGATATTAGGAATGAGAGGGACTGTTTACAGGCAAGGAAAGGATCTCACACAGGTTTGGCACACAATGGCTACACAAAGGTGTTTGCTGAATACAGAAAGGTGGGAAGTGAAGTCTTCCATAAAACTTCTCTCCGCTGGAATGACATCTTTTCTTTGAAACTTCCCAGTCTGAAGCCTTTCTTTAGCAGAAAAACAGAGCTTTCACTGCTGTCTCCTCTAATCTGCCTATCATTTTTTTCAGTCTGTGAAACCCTTGACAGCTACGGAAGTCCCATTTATAGGGCTGTCTATGTAATTTGTCTGAGACAGAATCTCCTCGTCCATTAGAGGCAATTTATTATCTACTTACCGAGATAATTGCCGCAGAATTGCCTCATGTTCTGAGGATGCCCCTTCCTCTTTGTCCATTCAGATAGCACTTACATTTTCAGAAACAAATCCAGGTTTATGTCTTTAAAATTCTTTGAGGGAGGTCTTTCTAGAAATCCTACCGTAATTGTTCTAACTGCCAGTTACATTATAATTTATATGGTGTGACATGAATATATCTATTCTTACTATTCAAGTTATTTTTTCAATGGAATATAACTTCTTTCAAGAAATATAAATTTTGGTATTCTTTTTCTTTTTTATTGGCACAGGTTTAATGCATTGAGGGGAGTTTGCACATGACATATCTTCTTTTTTGTTGAAATTTTTATTTCCTTTCCCTCCTCCATCTCCATCTTCATCTCTTGGATATATATACACACACACACACACACACACACACACACACACATATAATTTGTTATGCATGTATATAATGCTATATAAAATAAAATGTTAATTTGCATGTCTGTAGTTCCTAAGGGTGACGTTCCTTGGAGGACCTTGGCATACGTAGACACCTGAATTTCCTGTGAAGATATCATTTGGCTGCCACCAGTGATTGCACCCTCCATCTCTCTGTCTTCTTCCTATATGCTGAAGATTCTCCTTATTTCTTATTATCTAGTTTTTTCATTTTTAAAACTTTAAGCTTATTTATATCTTTCTCTTCTCTAATCATTGGATGGAATCTATTCCAGTCCAAATGTAATGAAACTCTGGATCATATCTTTGCAAATAAGTAGAATAGTTTTTTTTTTTTTTTTTTATCCAAAAGGCTTATTTCAATGTTACACTTGATGATGTGTAAAGAAACAGTTTTAGGGAAAAAAAAAAACCTATGGAATATTTCTGCCATAAAATGATTGATTTAATGACTTTCCCATGCCATTTTATTGAATGGACACTTGATGTCATAGCACAACTTATATGAACATGTCTATAGAAAGAATGGGTTAACAAACAAAATCAAGTTCCGGGGGGATGGGTTTTAGAGATCCTTTTTCCTAGCTATCTGAATGCAGAGATTTAGGAATTAATTCTGAATGTCTAATGCAATTGACTTTTCTTGTCTACATGCCAAGCACATAAAGATGTCTGATAATGACATGAATTCTCTGAAACTTGCTGTAGAGTCATAGGTTATTCATTCCAGTGAGTTATCACAATGGTCATAATGCCTACTACCTTCATGTGGCTTTTAAGACTATTTGTCATAAATCCCATTGTGTGCTTTCAGCTTTACTCTCCACACCTTCTGGAATCATTTTATAATATCATGAAGTCTTTTCATGTTGTATAAAGGTATTCTGCTGTTTGGGAATTAAAGTTCTTCTCTCAGTATGAAATATATCATTATAGATATTTATTACACATGCGTGCTTAGATTACACAAAATGTTCTCCTTGAATTTGTCTTATAAATAGAGCTGTGTGTTCAAAGCTTATTGTTAAGATAAGGCAGATTATGTTTGGATATATAAGAGCAGCAGCAGCAAATGAGCAGAGAAGACAAACCAGATAATAACAGGTTGTGAATAAAATAAAACAATACAAAGCCCCAGCCCCACTGGGAATTAGCGGCAAGACTCATATTTTATCCCTATAAAATCAGAGAGCCATGAGCGGTATAATGGTCAGCTTTTGTTGCTGGAAGAAAATCCTGACATAGGAAACTTAAAGAAGGAACTGGTTCATTTGGAACATAGTGTCAAATATCTGATTTATTTATTTTTTTTTATTTTTTGCTGTTGTTGTTATAGTTGGCTTATTCTAGAGGCTTGAGTCTGTGATGAGTCAGAAGGCCAAGAGGGAGGCACTGCTTCGAGGAAAGCTGCACTCTTCATAACAACCAGAAAGTAGAGAACAAGGAAAGAGCTCAGCAGAAAGACCAAGTGAGGATTCTACTACTACTAGTCCTGTAGACTATGAACTTCTCAGTGGGTTACTCACGACGTTCAGTGCCCTAATAATCCAATCAGCTTTTCAGGAAACTCTTATTCCAGTCAAATTTGTAGTCAAGATTAATACAGGCACAGTCCAAGGCAGACTGCAGGAAAATGTGTTCACATGGTAGAACTTTTTGTAGAAGAACTTGAGTTAAAATTTTAACTCTGGATGAGTTAAAATTGAAAGCAAAATATTAAATACTGCTGTACTAAAGTGAAAATGGTACCACTGGGCTAGAAGAGCAGGACTGAGAGGGAAACTTGCTATAGAGTTAAGATACATTTATCTGGTAAAACCAAGTTGACTAGGTAACTGAGTATATTCAAAATAACTGGGTTGGAGTTGGGCTGAACAGGACAAAAATCAGCATTAATATCTGAAATGTGCCTTCGAAAGGAAAACCAACTATTTAAGTATTCAAGAATATTCACCCAATAAAAACCAGATGACAAGTTCCTGAAATCATTCACTCCATGTGTAGCAGTAACAATTTATGAGACATCTCTTTCCTAAAAGAAAAAGATATTATACCATACATTGAATCATTCTCATAAAGCTTAATGTTAGTACCTTTGGGATTTTCTAAACACTGGTTAAATATTTTAACTGTCAAAAGTGTCATTAAGTGTTTGAACACATCAATACTAGTAGATAACTGTAGAAGATCAAAAGCAAAATAAAAAAATCAGAAATAAAAACAGAAACAAGGCAATATATAACAATACATATATTAAAGATTTTCAAACCAATAATAGCTGAGCAAGCCACTTAACCTACACTTATTTCTGGTGCCCTAGCCATCAAATATGAATGCAAAGAAAAAATATTTCATTAGATGGCCGTTAGGAATAAATGAAACAAATTATGTAAGATGTTTGAAAATGATCCTAGTACTATTTCAATAAATTAATTAATCTTATGATTTTACCGTAACTATTATTAAATCCTTACTCAAATCATAAATGATTGCCAATTTTACTGTGAGAGATGGCATTAGAGTAATGCATGCCATGGAAAGGCCCATGGGAATAACAATAGAATTTCCAATATGCTAGGAACGGAGTCAAGAACCTCAGGTCAGCTACATGTTTATTTTCTTAGTGAAGTAAATAAAAGTAAGACTGTTGAGAGTCACTATTGTTGCTCCTGGTTGGAATGCAGACCCAGGCTTGTCTTAGAAAACAAAATCTATGCTAAAGGAAGATGAGGTTCACATCCTTTAACAGCTTTGGCTTTGCTCTGGAACTATAGACAATCAGAGTTTCTCACTGGTACTCATGATTAGGGAGATCCGAGCTTATCAAAGAGAGATATTGCAAGACGTACAAGACAGAATTGTAAGAACATGGTCAGTTACAGTTATCCATGACTATATGAGAGCAACAAACAGGGCACCAACAGTATTTTGAAGGAAAATTAGCAAAAGGATTACGAACAGAACTTCAGAAACACAAAAGCTTAGAAAGCTTGCTTAATTATTTCATTTCCTGGTAAAGAAAAAGAATCTCAAAAAAGAAAACAAGAGAGGAATGTAAAATCAGCCAAGTACATCTGCTGCCTAAGCGTAGTTTTTTTAGAAATGTCCAGGTATCTGTTTTCATTTCTCTGACCAATGGCTGCTTGCTCTCCTTTGTTATAGGTACAAAAAAATACTTACAGAATGAAAATAATGAGCTATGAACAGAGTAAACAGTTAAGCATTATAGGTTGAATAAATGATCATATTCATTTATTAAAATTTAAATTGATGAGGAACAAAGCTCTCTATGGAGTCTTATTAGAACCTACTTCCAAAGCTAGGGAATGTCCGTGACACATCCTGTGACACACTGCATTCCTGTTTCTCCTGATTACATTTGTGTTGTGTATGCCTCTGTAATAGCCAGGCTTCCTGTCATTGAAGCATAATTGCACACTTAAAACATAAGGGAGAATAAGTATGATTTGGCCTCCTGTAATGGAATTCAGTCTATGGTTGACTGGTTTCAAATTATGAACAGCATAATGGAAAGACACAGAGTAAAACTTGTTTACTCTTGGAAAGCAGGATGCAGAGAACCAGACGGTATCAATTACCACGTATAGTATTCAGTGTGCACCTCTATGAACCACTCCTAGCCACCCATGTTTGTATTCGATAATCTCTAAGGTATTTGCTAATCCAATCACATTGTTATGTTTGGATTAAAGTCATAATCCAATCCTTGTCAACTTGATACACAAACACATGTCCTTAATCCATACTTAATCTTCAAATAGGATGATGATTCTTAGAAGAATGTGAGTTAACAGACCAAAAATTGGAGAAACAGAAGGGCTATAAGGATAGCCAATATTTTGGCCCTAGCCCTTCAAGGTCAATAAAGACTCAGGATATAAGGGAACCTGTGCTCTAATATCCTATAACTCAGGGGTGTCCCAAATTTCTAGTCAAGGAGATTATGGGACCTCAGCGGAAAGGGATAAATGAACTGTGGTG
>PVJA010055660.1:0-11094 GCA_004027025.1 Myocastor coypus | reverse complement strand
AAAAAAAAAAAAAAAAAAAAAAAAAAAAAGAAAAAGAAAAGAAATACATAGGGCCAGCCACATAACTCAGTGGATTAAAGCACCTGCAAGCAGGCACAGGGGCTGGGGATTCGATCCACCTCTGGGGTGCACAGAGACGGCAATTGAGACTGGGTATGGTGGTGTGCACCTGTAATCCCAGCTCTTGGGAGGCTGTAAACAGGCAGATCACAGCAAGTCTGATCTCATGGTGAGACACTAAATACCTTGTAGACCCGTCCCTAAAATATAAAAAGAAAAAATAAGAAGAAGAAGAGAGAGGAAAAAAGAAAGAAAAACAAAATCTGGGCCTGTGTCAAGTGTAAACATCTCTTGTCCATAAGCAGACCCAGTTAGGGCAGTCAAGAGAAACCCACAGAATGGGAGAAAACATTGGTCAAGCACTCCTAATGCAGAGACATAGAAAAACCTCTCCCAACTCCGTAAGCCTGCTGGCCCATCAGGCTTAGACAGCAGAAAAGACTCAGTGAGACATTTCTGTAAGAAGGCACAGAGATGACCAGGAAGCTGGAGAAAACATGGCAAATGACAAGGCGCTAATGTACATCCAGACCACAGGGACGTCAAGCACACCCATGTCTGAACCACTGTCACAGCCTGGGAAATAACAAGCGCACTGAGCATAGGTAGAATGTGGCACCCTTGGTCACCCCAAGGAGCAATGGCAGTCTCCTTACGTCCTCTTCATACAGTCTTCCGGCCCTCACAGCATAAACACGGAATTCTGTGCTCCTGTGATGCCGTTTCTGAGGAGGCCTCCTGGACCCTGAAACCCTGCATGTTCCCTGCTATGTGTCAGGCATGTGCACACCAGCACTATGCCCAAAAGGAACCTCTCCACAGATGAAGGACCCACAAGGGTTCTCCATGCAAGGGAAAAGAGTAGGGACTTAAAAAATAAGGAACTTCTGCCACCTGCTGCAGCATGGATACAGTGTGAGGATAAATGAATGCCCTAAGCCAGGCACAGCAATGCTAGCTGGCTAAGATGCCATCTAGATCTGCTTCCCACACACTTCCATTCCACAGAGGGTAAACATAGAACCCTGCATGCTGAGAACTGAGGCCTTGAGGGGCATGGGAGGCATTTCATGGGGTGGTCTGATTTGTAAGAGGTCACACGTTCTGGAGATCTGATGGATAGCCCAGTGAGCACGGCTAGCACTGCTCACAGTGCCACAATTACATGAAAATATGTAATACTAATGACACCTGCCTTCAAATTCTGGCACCAGTGTTTCCTGATGCATCTCACGCCACGGAACACAAACAGAAGCAAGTTACAGACACCAACCCATTTATGCGCTGGATTCCCACAATACCCCCGGAATGTTCTGAGCTTGCCCCAAATACAGAGCCATCCCATCCAGTTCAGAGGTAGGCAGGTGATGACCCCAGGGCTCTCTGGTCAAGATGGGACATATGGCTGCAGGAGGGAGAGGAAGAGACCTGGAAACACGGCCATGACCCGCTAACACCTGCGTGCACCCCGAGGCAGCAGCTCACGTCGTTAGCACCTCCAGCTACTGAGTTTCTTGGAAAACACTTTGCATTTCCTGAACCTGCCACTAGGTGAAGCTAAACTGCACCCGTCGCTCCCTGATTCGGCCTTACTGTTGGCCCCTAGGACCTGTAGCAGCCTGGGACAGCTGCTTATTAGGTTCCTAGTCAACATCCTCCTCCTCGCACTGTGCAGTGGCAGAGCCCTGGCTCATATTCAGCCCTAGGTCTAGGGTTTCACTGCCATCCTCCTCTAGGATGTCCTTGAATTGACCACCCACCCCAGGGCCAAGAGTTCCCTCACTAAAGAGGCGAACCTGGGCTGCTGCTGGATCAAGCTTGGCAGTACCCACTCTGGCTTTTAGTTGCCAGAGCTTAAAGCCCAATGACAACAGATCAAGGTGGTTGCACTTATCCTCCATGGCTTCTGGGTACCGAGGTCTACAAGGCCTCCCCCACTCGAAAACTATGCGCAGGCGCAGTATGTCTTAAAACTACATGGCAGGGGTGGGAGGGAAGGTGGAGCCCGGGGTTGCGATTTGTTATAGTAATGCTGAACCGCTTTGATTGGCTTGCTGCCACCGGTGCTCTCATGACCTCTGCTATGACTCTGTGCTTCCAGCCAGACTGCCATGCAGTGGGCTACGGTTTAGCAACCCTGATGGGGCCTGGGCCAAAAAAGAGCCCAGGGCTGCGGAAAAAAGGTCCCGATGCTGTATATGCACAGCATGAGAGCTTGCCCTGCCCTTCTCTTCCTGAATGAACTCCTGGATCACAGAGATAACAGGAAGGCGCTGCGTTGGCGTGCAAGGGGTTTGGAGGAGGAGGGATGGGCGGAAAACTCACACTGAGCCTAGGTCACCTGTGGGCAGGCTTGCTGGGAGTTCTACCCACCTCACACTTCCTATGAGGATTTGCATCTAATAATGTGTTCAAACCTTGGCCTAACTATGTCCATCTTGAGCTGTCCCATGTACCTTTGTCAGGAGGATGGCAACTGCCCTGCTTCTAAACACTGATAACACTGAAATCCCCAGATGCTGTGGCTCTGAGCCAGCAAGATTTATGAGAGCGCTGATGACAGCCTGCCTTTGGCACACATACCCCAGAGAAAGGTGGAGAAGTAGCGGGTTTTTAGCTGCACACTCCAGCCTGGGATGACCAGAAATGGCATGGATAGTGTCTTCAGGTAACACTGGATGCCTGGGGATCACCTCTCTTTGGGCACAGGCCTACTGGCTTTTGGTGCCTTGCCACTGGGAGGAGGAACATCACTACTCCGACCCCTTCTGTCTGCAATTGATCATTGGGGGCAGCAAGCCAGGGCCTGGCTGGAACCAGGTGTCCCCTCAACAACTGAGGCTCTGCAGGTGATTCGAGAGGATTTTGGCCATGGGAAGGGCGAGGCCCTTTACATTCACAGCATACATGAGTACACTGGTGAAGGTGTCCACCTGAGCCAAGGTGGGGGACACGGGTCCACATGAGGATGACAATCACCAGGAGCCTGAGTAGCCGCTTGCTAGCCAGGAGGTTCCTGTGAACGCCTGAGGTTAAGGGCTGGGCAGGCCCAGGCGGTAATATATCCCCCTCTTGCAGTGGCAGCTGCAGCATCACTACCCAGATGCTCTTACCAGGTAGGCTTCTGCCTTGAGGTGTGCACAAGCTTAGTGGGGTGCAGACGCTAGGTGCCTTTCTCGGTCTCCTGCTGCTGTTGTTTTGGTCTTGAGCAGAGAATACTTAGGGTCCTCGCATGACTGTCTTTGTTCTCAGGGCGAGCAGGCTTTGTGTGTGGAGTATGGTCAGGGTTATCTTGGGTGCTGGTGTGAATCCAGTCTGGAAACTGCTTGGTGACTACTGCTTTGTTCTCCTTATATGTTCTTCTCTCAGATGCACAGGAAATCTTTGCTACCAGAATTCGAAGACAGGTGTCAGCAGCAGTATGTATTTCATTGTGGCTATGCTTCCGGGCCCAGAGCACTCTTTATCTCTCAAAATCAAACAGTCCTCAGGACACACCTCCCAGTTCCTCTTGCCCTGCAGCTCCTCCAGTGAGGATGTTGCTCTTTTACTCCATGAGCTGGAAGTGTCTAGGAAACAGATCTAGGTGAACCCTTAGGACTTTTGAGCCTGGCTTAGGGGCTTCAGGTATCCTCACAGCACATCCATGCTGCAGCAGCACGGGTCAAAAGCTCCTTCCTTTTGAGGCCCAGTTATTTCCGCTTGCACACTGGTGCTCACTCATCCATGGTGTGTGTGGTTTTGTACTTAGTACTGTTGTGAACTTGCCTGACACACAGCTGGGACCGTGCTGGTTTTCAGTCTGGGAGACCTCCTGAGAGACAGTTTCACTGCAGCACAGAGATCCATGTTTATGCGTGGAGACCCCGCAAACTGCTGACAAAAAGAGGATACGGAAGTTGTCATTTCTCCTCAGAGTGACTGAGGGATCCCGTGTCTCCTGGGCTGAGCAGGCCTGTTATTTCCCAGGCTGTTCCACTGCTTCAGGTGTGGATGTGCGTGAAGTCGCTGCTGGTCATTTGCAGTGTGTTTTCCCCAGCTTCCTGGTCACCCCTATCCCTTCTTAGGGAAATGTCTCACAGAGTCCTTTCTGGTGTCTCTACAGCTGGATGGTGAGCTTTCCTTGCTGACCTCGGACAGGGGTATCAGTGTCCCTATGGGGCATGCTTGGCCAATATTTTCTCCTACACTCTGGCTTCTTTTCAGTGTCCTCGTGAGTTTTGCCTCAGAAAAGCAGCCACATTTGTCGCAGTCTCTTGAATTTTGCTGTGTTCTCTGAGTTAGCGGCTGCTGCTTAAATAAACTTGCTGTGGTTCTCCATCAGTGGAATGAGACAGAGTCATTCAGCAAACATCCTGCATTTGATGTTCCTGTCAATTTGTAGCACAGATGCTTCCATTCTCTTTGCAGTTAATGTACAACAGTACATTAAAGTTAGCTTGGAATGGTCTGGACATAGAGCACAGAGGCACTGCCTTTCTAGCACATGCACGGTCCTGAGTTCAAATCCTGCTATCAAATAAAATCCGCTGTGATTGCTCACTGCCCCCTTAATGTGGTGAGCAGGTCAGCACAACTCAAAAGAGAGCTTATACTTCTCAATAGAGAATAAAATATACTCAGTGTATTTGATTGCAGATGAGGAACTGAGCAGGGAATGCCTATGAGATCATTCCTTCATCTGGAACTCTGAGTCCCTCACGCCAGCCCTGCATGAGGAACATTTGTGGTTTTCTCTCCACAGGCAAAGGCTTGCTAGAGTCCTGAAGGAGCCTGAATCCAGAGTGAAGGTCAGTGAGTCCAGGAAGGCCAACTGGCCCTTTCATCATTCTCCATACAGGATTTCTCCCTCTGAATCTTTTCTTAAATGTTGCTAAAATGGTTTTATGCACAGTGTTTTTGTAGTGTGGTGAGCAAGATTGGAGACAAGAGCCTTTAAAGGTAGAAAACGGGATAGAACAGATGAGCTTGAGGTTTCCTCCCATTACCAAACAGGCTCTCTCTTTGTAATAGTAAAACAAAAGAAAACAGAACCAAAAAAAAAAAAAAAAAGAAAAGAAAAAAATTAAGATTTCTTGAGAACAGGCGCCAATATTGAATTATTTCCCCATTATTGTATAATTATATCCATTAATCTGAGCAACAGATTTGATGATAAAAATAGATAATATAATAACCATAGTTAATTAGCCATTCCTGTTTTGAAAATCTGAAACATGTGTATTGTTGTATGTTACTCTGTTTCTGTCTTTTTTATCTATGTTTTTGCTTTTATTTTTATTCTTCAAAACAAAATAAAACAAATTATTTTAAAAATCTCATACTCTGTGTGTGTGTATGATTCAGATTATTGTTGTGTATGTGATACAGAGTGCTGCAATTATGTACCTGCATGATACAGGGATGTGCAAAGGTATATACTCTCACCAAGTAAAGTTTCCCTTTTGGAGAACTGCTGTCCTTTATGATGCCCTTTTGTGCACCCTCGTGTTGGGACTTAATCTGATATGAAACTGTTCAAATGGTGTAAGGAGATGCAATTTTGAAATGATGTTCTCTGGTAGGAATTTGCTTACAACCCAGCCGAAGGACCTAGACAAACATGACTCTAATGATAATTCCCTCAGTGCTTTTCACTTCCACTCACTTTTCTTTCCATTGGGGTGCTAGGCACACCCACAAGGTGTAGCTCTACCACTGAGTTGACGGTCGAACTGCCCATGGAGAAATATAGAGGAGGGAGAGAAGACTCCCATGGCATCCACTTAAGAGCAAGGAATGAGGTCTGACTATGCTGAGTGTGGTGGAGGAAGGCAGCTCCCTAGGTTTCTTGGCTCCTCTTGCTCTTCCTTCCATGTCTTGCACTGGTGATGGGAGTGGTGCAAACCACAGTGATACTTTGCAGCATATAGCACACGCTCCATGCCCAACAGTTTCCCAGATTGTCCGAATCTGGTTGAAGTAGAGTTCTGATGACAGGCCTCAGAAACTGTAGCCAGGACAGAAATGATCTAGAGCAGTGCTGAAGAAGTGCATATGGTGGGTCTCAGAAAGATGAAAGGGTAGAGAAATACTATAAACAACTGAAAGTGCTGCAAACACTCTTCTCTAAATTCTTGAGCCCTTTTATTACCATTTTTTTTTATCATGGAGAGAGGCAGCTTTCTTCTTTCATGGTACTATTTCCTGGAGGAGAGTTTTGCAGAACACTTGGTGGGGCCACCCTCTTTACAAGGGAGATGTGCACCGACTTTAATTTCAGGACCTCTGAGGGCATCAGGCAGTGATGGGCACCATGAGGTGGGTGATTGGCTCAGATGCTTCCTACCTGAGATGAAGGACCCAGGTAGCTCCTCTGTGACTTGTAACACTCGGAGACATCAGAATGAGCTCATCATTAGCATTGCTACAGAGTGTAGGTGAGAGAGCAGTGTGGAAAATGGCTGAGAATCTGGGGCTGGTGGCCAAGCCAGCCACCCCACACACCTGAGCAAGGAAACAACCTGCCCTGGCATCCTAATGTCTAAGGCCGGGATCCACCCAAGCTGTATCAGCTGGAGGATGGGGAGGAGGTGGGAAACATTTTCTCAGGCTGCCACACAAAGCACATGAACACAGGATCTGTGCTGTGGGAGTTGATTTCTCCCCTTCCTGGCTGTGGGCCTCTGTCTGTGGAGCCCTGAGGAAATGGGCCACAGCAAAATAATGAAGGAGGGGAAAGTTCTCATGATCCTAATGTTTCAGCTTGAAATTTTCAGTGAACTGGACCGTGGTGTCCCTCTTGTGTGCAAGGTAATAACGCTGATGGGAAAGGAGGCTTGGCAAGCAGACCTGACATCATCCCACCTGTGACAGTGGGCTGTGTACCCTGGTGTGTTGGTGCAGAGGTCAGCAGTGGGCATGGTGCGTCCTCTCCACAGCAGCTCTGCTGCTCTTCATATTCATTTTCCTGGGGGGGAGGGGGGGTAGCTGAGAAAGAGTGTCCCCGTGCAGGTAAGGCTGGCCTTGAGCTCACCATGTCATCCAGGCTAGCTAGGACCTCTCCACAATTCTTCCATCTCAGCCTCCTGCCTCTTGGGATTACAGGTGTGCACCGCCATACTTCCCACAGTGTGGGCTTCTTCATGGACTGCGTTTTAGTTGGGAAGCACGCATCAGGGGCACAGAACAGAATGCCTGTTATGTCATTATGTTTTGTATTGTAGCTTTCCAATAGTATAGGTCATTGGAATCTTCAAGAACTGGAAGCCTGTGAGAATGTGCAGAGCACAGTGACATCATACATGGTTCCTGGTCTCGTGCAGTGCAATAGGTAGCAGAGATTTAGAAGACCAGTCCTGTAACTCCTCATACTTCTCAATAATTGGATCCTCTGTCTGAAATGCACCTCTTCCATGTCTTGGCAAACAGGGCTGGGCTGTGAACATCCAGGTGGATCAGCAGGAATATTGGTGCCAGGCAGACTCGCTCAGGTGGCATGAGCAGTCAGGATGCTGTACTGCTTCATCTGCTGAGGTGCCATGGAGCTAAAAGCAGGCACTGGAGCAAGTTCTCGCCTAGGCCCATACCCAGTCACAGGAAGAAAACATTAAGGCACCCTGAGTTTGTGAGGGCCAGGAAAATAACCTGGGTCTGTGCCAGAACAGGAAACAGAACTGCTGCTCACTATGTGTGTGAAGAGTAGGTGTCAGTTTCTTTCCTCGTTCATTTTCTGGTGCAAAGTAAGCAAAACCAAGCCTGGGCAATTAGTGCTGTGTTTCTGCATTGAGGTCCACTGCAGCCCTCTAAGGTGTTTGAGCTTGAAGCAAAAGCACCCTTCCTGAAGAATGCAAGTCAGCTAAGCTATATGAACTCACACAGTATGTTTTTCCTCTATGATAACACCTCAATCTCTTAACCCTATCTGCTTTCCCTCTGATATCAGGTTTGATTTAATAACTGAAGAGCCAAGTACAGGAAAAATCAGAGGAATGCACTGCTTCAGAACATACCACCTGATTTCCTGGATGTCTTTCTCATGGATGACGAGGCAGAGGAGTTGTAGGCTGCTGTCCTTCTTGAGGAAGCAGATCATACTTGGAGTGTTACTGTAAATCCCAGGGCCAAGCATGTTTCTCCCATGTGACCCACGTAGCACTCACATTTGCAATAAAGCAGTCATTTCTTTTTTTTAAAAGAATTTATTTTATTTTTTTTTCTTGTTTCAGAACTTTTGTTTGTTTGTTTATTTATTTTTATGGCTGGCTCAGCCCACCCTGAGGGCAGGGCTGGTGCAGCATGTGGTGCTGGGAATCGAACCTCGGTCCTTGCAGCCCCCTAAGCTTTCCTAAGCAGGCGCTCTAGACCACTGAGCCATCCTGCCAGGCCCCAAAGCAGTCATTTCTGAATGGACTTGTTTTCCCATTGTTTGTGGGTCTACTTACACTATACAAAATGTCATTTCAGCAGAAGGATGATGAGGTCTCCTGTTGAGTAGGGTCTGCATTGAGGCACCATGGAGAGGCCTTGGATGTCTGTCTTCTAAGGGCCACGGGGAGTGTTTAATGCCCCCCCCACTTAACATTAATTTTTTTAGAATTTTTTTAAATTTAATTTTATTTTTTCTTGTTTCAGAACTTTTGTTTATTTATTTTTGTGGCCGGCTCAGCCTGCCCAGAGGGCAGGGCTGGCGCAGCATGTGGTGCCAGGGATCGAACTGCGGTCCCTGCAGCAGCCTGCAGGCGCTTTAGACCACTGAACCATCCTGCCGGGCCCCACTGAGTCATCCTACAGGGCCCCACATTAATGTTAATGTTCAACTTTCTGTCCTTTAAGATCAACCATGGGTACCTGACCTCCACAGTGCTGAGTGAAAGTGAGTGAAGAGCCACAGCTAAAGTTCCATGGTGACTGCAAATGTCCTCTGGAGGTGGACAGGATGTCAGGCAAATGCCACTATCACAGTGTGAACCTGGCCCCAGGGCGCAGAGCTCTGTCTCATGGAGTGCATGCTGCGTTCTCTGGTGATTTCCAGGGTTGTTTTCCTCTTGCCTCTGTCATTTATACTTGTCGAAGGTCAGGGGAGTGTGTGTCCTGTGGGCCTTTTCCTATTTGTTCCCTAAGCCCTGTTCATTCTACATCTATCAGTGTGCTCTGAAGGATTTCCTGGCTTTTAGTTTCTGAAGTAGAGTGTAAAATCTTGCTATATGAGGTACACTCCCAGTGAGCTATGCGCTCCCAGAAGTGGCACAACACAGGAGTTGCGGGCTGGGCACCCTCCCTGAGAGTTTTAGATTCCCTCCCAGGCAGGAAGGTTCTCTGCACCTGTGGGGCAAGCAGTACCATGGATGTGGGATAGATGCAGCTCTCCATCTCCAAGACCCTGGGCCTGGAATTCACTCACTGGGTTTCTGCTTCAACTGTTACTTCTGCATGTACTCTAAGGAAGAAAAGTGATCCTGTTGGACATGCCTTGGAACGTTTCTAGCTTTTGACCATCGCAATGGGCTTACTCTGTACAACCACTCATTTGCAAAGCAATTCTTGGTGGGATCTCAACAGAGGAACAGAACTCAGTCATTTAAGGAGGGCCTGCCTTTGCCTCTGGGTACCCGAGACTCCACTCCTCAGCTACAGAGTGCAGGAGCTCCCTGGTGCCCATCTTGTTAGTGTCCCATGGGCATCCCTGCCCTAATCAGGCCTGATGGAACTTCCCTCCATTAAGATAATGCATTTCTTAGAGATTTTTCAGATCACACCCATGACCTCATTTCTTCTAGGCAAGCACTGTTGCACTGAACTACACACAAAGAACTAGACTCCCAGGTTTCAAGTATAAGTTTTTAATTTTATTAATTTTAATAAGAAAGAAATAATAATGAGACCGTTTCAAAACACATTACTAGCACAGCCACAATAATTAATACAATGCATATTGTCTTCATAGTAGTTGTTCAGAGTACGAGATACAGACATGATCTATTCTAAACACTATTAGTACTGTGCAGTGACATCTTGTAACTCAGTGGTGTCCCAGATTTTCTTTTCAAGATTATGGAGCCACAGAGGAAAGTGATCAATGATGCACAATGTGCCTCAGGAGAGTCCCCTAGAGAGCAAATTGGTCAAGCAATGGCCATGACTCATCCAGATGGCTGACACTGAAAAAAGATCTACAAAATGCTGTACCTGGTTTCAGGGTCAATCCTGAAGGGATTGGACCAACCTTGTCAGATGCAAAAGTTACATTTTTTTGTTAAATAGGTCTTGCTTTAACTTGGTCTTAAAAATCCAGCAGAAAAATTCAACCACAAGTTATGAAAAGTAAAGCCATATTAATATGCTGACCTAGAAAACGCTCAAGTCAATAGCTTATGACATTGCCAGTTCTGTGGATAACTGACTACTACTATGGAATATTGGACTATGTATATAACTACCTTGTCTTAGTTCAGTGAGAAGAAATATTTGTACTAATAGTGTTTAGAAATTATGTCTGTGAGGGCTGGGGAGACAGGTCAGTGAAATAAATGCTTACCTGGCAAGCTCAAGGTCCTGAGTTTGACCCCTGGCACCACCAAAAAAAAGTTATGTTTGCATCTTGTACTGTCAACAACTACTATGAAGACAACAATATGCATTGTATTAATTACTGTGGCTGTCCGAATGTGTTTTGAAACTGTCTCATTGTCATTTTTCTTATTAAATTTAATAAAATTATGGGCCAGTGAGATAGCTCAGAGGTCTAAAGTGCCTACTAAGTCAAGCTTAGGCAATGGCGGGGACCGTAGTTTGATCTCTGGCACCACAAGCTGATCCAGCCCCACCCCCAGGGCAGGCTGAGCTGGCCATAACATAAATAAGTAAAGTTTTAAAAAATCAGTAAAATTTAAAAATAGATGACATAGCAGCCATTATTAATCAGCTATTCTTGATTTGAAAATCTGCTACATATGTATTTTGTATATTATCCTGTTTCTGTCTTTGGCTCTGATTTTTTTGTTTGTTTGTTTGTTTTTTGGCTCTGATGTTTTGATCATGCTTTTGTTTCTTTTT
>PVJA010055659.1:0-11095 GCA_004027025.1 Myocastor coypus | reverse complement strand
TTTGTGTATTAATTCCAGTAGCTTTTTGGTGGAGTTCTTTGGGTCTTCTAAGTAGATTATCATGTCATCTGCAAATAGTGAGTTTTACTTCTTCTTTACCTATTCTTATTCCTTTTATTTCTCTTTCTTGTCTAATGGCTGTAGCTAGTGACTCCAGAACTATATTGAATAGAAGTGGCGATAGGGGGCATCCTTGTCTTGTACCAGATTTGAGAGTAAAAGACTTCAGTTTTTCCCCGTTTAGAATTATGTTAGCTGTTGGATTGTTGTAGATGGCTTCTATCAGGTTGAGGTAGAGGCCCTCTATTCCAATTTTCTGTAGGACTTTGAACATGAATGAGTGTTGCACTTTGTTAAAGGCCTTTTTGGCATCAATTGAGACGATCATGTGATTTTTGGTCTTGGTTCTGTTGATATAGTGTATTGCATTTATAGATTTGTGTATATTGAACCATCCTTGCATCCCTGGGATGAATCCTACCTGTTTGTGATGTATAATCTTCTTGATGGTTTGGTGTATTCTAATGGCTAGGATTTTATTGAGAATTTTTGCGTCAATGTTCATGACAGAAATTGGTTTGTACTTTTCTTTTTTAGTTACATCTCTTTCTGGTTTTGGTATCAGTGTGATACTTGCCTCTAGGAATGTTTTTGGAAGGATTGCTTCTTTTTCAATCTCATTGAAGAGTTTGAGGAGTATTGGGGTTATGTGTTCTCTAAATTTCTTGTAGAATTCAGAGGTGAATCCATCAGGTCGCGGACTTTTCTTTGTCGGTAGGCTTTTTATTACATTTTGTATTTTATTGGCTGTTATTGGAAGGTCAATAAAGACCCAGGACATAAGAGAACCTGTGCTGTAATATCCTATGACTCAGAGGTGTCCCAAATTTTCTGGTCAAGGAGATTATGGGACCTCAGAGGAAAGGGATGAATGAACTATAGTGCGTCTATGGAGAGTCACCCAGAGAAAAACATTCTCTCAGGCTTTCACAGAAAGTAAAATGGCCAAGCAATGGCCGTGACTCCTCCCAAAGGCTGATACTAACAACAGTTCTACAAAGTACTGTCTATGGTCCCAAACTTAATCCTGAGGGGATTTGACCCTGGAAGATACAAAAAATTGAATGTTTTGTTATACAGGTCTTGCTTCGACTTGCCCTTGACCACCCAGCAAGAAAAAAAATGCTTAATTACAATGCATGAAATGCAGAGCTAGATTAGTGCGATGAGCTATTGGAGACTTAGATTCAATAGCCTCCAACATCACAAGCTTCACTGGTGGCCCACTACAATTGCAGAACTATTGACTGTGTATGTATCTGCTTCCTCTTAGTCAAAAGAGAAATATATTATTTTCCTTTTTTTTCTAAGCAACATCAATAGGGAGGTGGGTCATGCCCACATACTGTACTCTGTAGAACGATTGTGAGGACAATATGCAATATGTCAACTTTCAAAGAAAAGAAAGGGGAAGGGAAAAAGGGGGAAAAATAATGTTGATATAGAAGGGTAAATGTTTAATTGTTTGATCAATCTTGTATACGTATATGTATTAATATAAACTGATGTGATGATGAAAATATGTAATATACCCATTGTTAAATTTAAACAATAAAAAAGAAAAGAAAAATATATTCCAAAGAATAACAAAAGACTGTAGAAAGCAACATTTTATGTCTGTGCATTGGTTGAAGCACTCAGTATGGAGTTTTAGGTTAGTTTGAAATCTAGAATGAATATACCAAAACACTGAAACAATTTTCATGTTAGGATCTTATTTTTTCGTTACAAAATGTTTATAAAAGTGCTTATACTTAATAATGGAAACAATAAATTCAAATTTTCAACTAAACACAGCGGCTTCAAGAAGCATATCCTTAAGCGATCAAAGAGATCCAGAAGTTTTCCATGAAGTTGGCAGAGAATGTATATGTATGCATTTATATTGGACTCAGCAAGCTGCCTGGTCTAAAAAAAGAAGTAAGCCACACACTCTTAGTGTGCAGTTATTCCGAAAAACACATTGAGAATATAGTTTGAAGAAAAAGCTCTATATTTTAGTAAATTATGTATCTGTTACCACTTTCAAAAATTTTACAGTTTGGGTGAGAACTAATTGTTACCAAATGAAATTACACACACACACACACACACACACACACACACACACACACACACGAAGCTATCCAAGATCTAACAAGATATCATGTACCCATCCACGTTTACATGGATGGAGAAGGACTTCATGAAATGGATGGACATCATCTTTGCTATTCTGAAATGTCAGTTTAAGGAAGAGAAATAGTGGAGAATGAGGCAAACACTCATAAACAAAAGCAACTTTCCTAAGGACAAATTAAGACTTTGTCAGGACCTTTTACCTATTTGTGGTACAAATGAAGAGCCAGCTCATAAAATCTTCAGAGATGAGCATGGATGTGTAGCTCAGTGGTAGAGTGCTTTATAGTATTCAAAAGGACTTGAATTCCATTCCCAACACCACACAAGCGCACACAAGTGTGTGTGCACATGTATGTGTGCACACGCATGCACACATGCACACACAGAGATGGTCCATGTGCTTCAGTTTTCTCATATATAAGTGAGTGATTTTAAGACTACACATATAGAGTTACAAAGATGATTACACTAAGGTAAGCTATGGGAAAGACTCAGAAGAGAGCCTGGCACATAGTAGATCTCACATGTGTTTGCTATTATTATTCTGTCAAGATCCCTTATCTAATTATACTCTGTGCCTTCTAAGGGCAAGGCCGGCAGTGTTTGTGAAGGACAAGAGGATTATCCATCTATAGCAGAGAAAAAGGGCACAGTTTTAGGCCCACACAGTATATAATCACTCATTACTTTGTTTCAAATTAAGAAAGCTTCCAGCTCCCTGTTAAGTTTAAAAACTTCATGGAGCTTGTTATGACAGAAAATGCAGAGAGACCTGAAATGAATTTTGAAGACCTATCAACCTTACTTTCACTTAAGTGTTGTTTAAATAAAATCTCCATGCCTTTTTCTCACAGTCATATTTCTTCATTCCATTTTTATTTTTTGGAAAAAAATGTGCGTTTGGTCATTTTAACACCATATTTAACATCACTCATCCTAAGTATCACTTAGGATGGCAAACAGGTGCCAAAATGGATCTGTGGAATACATACTGGCCCCTTCATAACAGTTATGAGCAGGCAGGTGGCTTCCATACACCAACAATTCCCTACTTCTTTTGTGGTTGTGGAATTTCTAGTAGATTCTATTAATAATAAATATCTTTGCATCTCATTGAGCCATGAATGGTAAATGCCTCTTTAAATTCCTGCTGTGCTCCTTACATTTACCTCATCTGAGCACTTTGTCTAAAAAATCCAACCAGTTAATGAGCTCTGTTTTCCTTTTACCGCTTGAGAGAACTATGCAAACTCTAGGAACCTGATTAACACAACCATCCTTGTAAAAATAAATAAATAAATAAATAAATAAAACAGCCTCATTTAATCCATAATCTGCAGGTAAGTATGTCAAAATTGCTTAGCGTTATAGCAGTTAGTATTTACTCAAGATAATGAAGTCTTACTGTGGCTAATCTTTACCTTTCTCCCATTCCCTTCTCTCACTCTCCCCTCTACTTCTCCTCCACTCCAGTTCCCTCCCTCCTTCTCCCTTCCACTCCTTCTCCTTCCTTCCTTCCTTCCTCTTAGAAATAGCTGTTACAGGAATAAATAGGAGTAACATTGTTGTAGATAAATATTTTATGCTTGAGTAACTTTAATTTTATTATTTCATTGCTGAAATAGTAAGAAAGTTCCCATATGATCATTGTGTTAGTTACTCTTCTCTCATTACTGAGACAAATACCCAACACCCAAAATGAAGGAAGGAAAGGTTCATTTAGCTCACAGCTACTGGAGGTTCCATATTTGGCCATCTCCAAAGCAGACTGGCACATGGCGGAGAGCAGCAATTCACGGCAACGGAACACTTTCAACAGAGACAGCCAACCAACTAGGGAAACAGAGAACAATGGAGAGTCTGTCTCTCTGTCTCTCTTTATGTTACATTCAGGCTCTATGCCTCAGTCTATCCACCTCAGGCCACATCCATAATCTCAGCAGTACTCAGACTCATAATCCCATTAGTACTAAAACACATAATCCCAGTGGATCATGAGTCAAGTCTCAAACTTTAGAAGCCCTGTCCCATGATTGCATGAGGTTTTGGGGGAACAACTAGACACAAACCATAACACTGACCTAGTTTTCTCTATTAGTGCCTTCCATTACTAAGATGCATGTGCCACAGATATATATATATATATATATATATATATATATATATATATATCTCACAGATATATATATGACATATATATCACAGATATATGTACATATATATATATACATATATATATAATATACAGAAAAATACATATATAGTAGATCATATATATAGTACATATAATACATATATAGTACATATATATATAATGTATTTGGTTGTTATAGGTCATCACTATGTAGCTTGGACTCATAGTGATCCTCCTGTTTTCAGTCTCTCCAGCGCTGGGATTACAGAGATATACCACTACACCCATACTCTGTGTGCAGCTCAGCCTGCCTTGTGGGCAGGACTAGCATAGCATGCAGTGCTAGAGATCAAACTGCAGTCCCTGTTTGCCTAAGCTTGCCTAAGCAGGCACTTTCATCCTCTAAGATATCTCACCGACCCCCAATGTTGATATATAAGTATTAAGTAAAGGCATATTTTTGCATTAGTTTAGTTTTTCCATAATGCACTTTTGCTGTTGTAGTATCCATTCAGTATACCACATTATGTTTGATCAATATGTTTTCTTAGGCCATTCTTGGCTGTTACAGTTTTTCAAGATCACTTTGTGTTTGATGACCTTGACAATTTCCAGAACTACTAGTTATGTATTTTGTAGAATATCCATGAACTTGGATTTGTCTTGTGTTGTTCTCATAATTAGAATATAGTTAAGGATTTGGGGAATAAAATTACAGAGATAAAATGCCCCTACTACCATACTATATCAAAAGTCTATAGTATCAGTATGACCTATCATCGACATTAGCATTTATCTCTTTGTTAACGTGATGTTTCTCATATTTTTCCACTGTAAAGCCACTCCCTTACTCTTCCCTCTCTGTGTGGTACTTTTTGCAAGTTATCTGGTTCAACTCATACTAGAGACTTAAGCTCTATGTCTTTATGAGGAGTATCAACTTGAACTATTTGGAATTCTTCAGTACAGGAACTTTTTCTGTTTTCCCTCATTTATTTGTTTATTTATTAATAAATAAATATTTTGGATTTTTCTTTTTAATCTAAAACTGCTTCACTTACTCGTTTCACAGTTGCCCTAGCTTTGGCCATTAATAACTCTTTCAGTCAGTTATTTCCTATATACCTATCTTAGTTACTTTTTACTCGTTACTAGCACAAATACCCGACACTTGAGATGAAGGCAGGAAAGGTTTATTATCTCACAGTTACTGGAGGTTTCACTCTATATTTGGCTGGCCCAAGGCTAAGTGGAGCAGGACAGAGAGCATCCAGTTTATGGTGGCGGAACAGCAACAAAATGGAGACAGAGGCAGCCAACTGAACAGGGCAGCAGAGCAACAGCTCTAGTCTGTCTGTCTCTCTTTATATTCCTATCAGGCTCTCTGCCTTAGGATATCCGCCCTAGACCACACCCATATTCCCAGCCCTACTCAGACAAATAATCCCATCAGTACTAAAACATATAATGCTAGTGCCTCATGAGTCAAGTCTCAATCTATAGAAGTCCCCGCCCAATGACTACATGAAACTTTGGGGGGACAACTACACATAAACCATAACAATGCCTGTGGTGTATACTCATCTTTATGATGGCTCTTTGTTAGCACTTAATAACATGTCTGGCAGTACACGATGCTCTGGACTCATCTATCTCGGTCCTAAAATATATCATTTCTCCAAGGATCCATACATTGGAAAATGGTACTAGAAGCCAAGACTTGAGTTCTGGGTATATTTTTCCTATGCAGGTATTATTGCTTCTAGACCCTTGGTGATATTGACAGAGCAAGGAGATATGTTTTAATATACAAACCATGTGTATCCATATATCTCTATATCTTTATATTTGAGCCTCTCTGTGACTCTAGTAAGTTAAATATGTGCTCATACTTGTCTATTAACACAGAGATCTGTAGTCTCTTTTCTTTGCCCATCCGTAGCTACCCATTCCAGTAGAGAAAAACCTGGCTTTCTCCATTCAATTAATTCACTGTATACTTAATTGTACATACATAGTAGCCTCAGAGTTATTACCTCATTCTTTCTTGGGAAACATTTTATCATTTATAATTTAGGGCTTATGTATAGTTCATTTTGTTGTTAGTTTTAGGCTTTACTCATTTCCAAAACTACTAAAGTACAGCACCTTATTAGCCTACATGCTTTAGTGAGGCTGTTTCATACATTTGTAATAGATTGCTATGTGATATTCTGCATCCCACTCTGGAATCCTCTACTTCCTAAGTGATGTTTTAAAATTTTCATACGTTAAAGATCTCTGTTTGTGCTGTAAATTTCTATGGGGCTTGAAAATGCTTAACATTTTGTATTCATGGTTACAGAATCATGTGGAATCATTTTATTGATTTAAACACATCTCTGTTCTACAATATAGGTCTCCTCAATCACCCAAATATCAAACCACATAATTTTTATTGTCTTTATATATTTTTAACTTTTCTAGATAGCAATATGTTGTAATTATACAATTTTTTTCAGATAAACTTTTTTCACTTAGCAATTTGAATTTGATTTATATATATATATATATATATATATATTACTTTGATAATTCAATTTGTTTTATCACTGAATAATATTTCACCATATAACTGTGTCATGTTTGTTGATTCATACATCTATTGAATTATATCTTACTTTTCTCTGGAAGATTTTTTTTGATGACTATGAATAGAGATGCTGTAGGCTTTCATGTCGCTGTAGGCTTTCATGTCCCTGTTTCTGTGTGACATAAGTTTTTGAATAAATTAGGTAAATATTTAATTGTGCAGTTACTGATCAAATGGAAGTACTAGACTTAAGTTTCATAAGAAACTCACAATGTTTCTTCCACACAAGCTGTGTATTTTACATTTCTACTACTGATGAATGAGAATTCCTATTGCTTTGCATCCTAGTTAGCAGTTGGTATTGTAAAATTTTTGTATTTCAGTCCTTTAAATATATGCTGTATGTACCTGTATTCTCTTTGCTTTGCAATCCCCTAATGACAAACGATGGTGAACATCGTTTCTTATTCTTATTTTCTATTCTTTCATGAAGTGTCTTTTCAGCTTTTTACCTATTTTTAAAATTAGTTGTTCTTTTATTATTGAGTTTTAAGAGTCCTAAGATAGCTTTAGGATTGAAATGTTTTAAATGGTCCTGGGGAGATAGCTCAGTAGAATAAGCATTCGTGTGGCAGGTGCAGAGTCCTGAGTTCAATACCCAGTATGGCAAATAAATAAAATAATTTGCTTTGCACATACTTTTTACAAGTCTGTGTATTACATTTTCCTTCTTTTGTCATTTGCAGACCATAAAATTTTCATTTGAATAAAATCTAACCTCAATTTTCTCTGTTATCCTATCTAAAATGCACGGTTAACTTCTTAGTCTTATGTGATTTTAAAAAAATTTAAGTATACAAAATATTAATTAAAAAAGCATTAGAAATGATGCAAAATTTCACTAAATAAAGCTGAATGCCTATAATATGTTTTTTCCACTTATTAAAATTTTATAACTTTGTGTTTACTTTTAGATCTATAATTCACTATGAGTATTATTGTTTGCATGCCTGTGTAAGGCCTGTGTCCCATTAAGTCTAGTGTTATTTACAGTTATTTTTTGAAAGCACTCTTCAGCTGAAGAAGTGTACCTCTATTTCTGCCTTGCTGAAAGATTTTGGTATTGGACATCAATTAGAAATGGTATTGTATTTTATCAAATGGTTTTTCTATATCAGTTGACCTGATTATATAATTTTTATTCTTTAGGCTATTGTTGTGTTAAGTTTGTTTTTATGTATTCAGTACAAGGTCTACAGGGTCTCACTACACAGATTGTACTCACAGTTATCTTCCTGTTTTCAGCTTCCCAAGCTCTGGGATTATAGGCATCCGCCACCACACCCAGTCTCAATTACTGTGTCAGAGTGCCCCGGGGTGGGGCTGGTATGTCACAACAGGGATCAAACCATAGTCCCTGTGCCTGCCTAAGTAGGCACTTTAGTCTGCTAAGCTATCTGACTGGCCCTAGAGAACATATTCTTAAATGAAATAAATCAGACTCACATGTACAAATATCTTGGTGTCTTCTTAGTGTGAGAGGTTGAAAGAGAAAAATGAAATATATAGGATACAATAGACACTGTTAAAAGGTAATGCACTTATTCAAAAGGAAAGAGTTATTGAGTTGAGGACAAGGACCAGAGAGGGAATAGGGGAAAGAGATTTATCTATGTATGTAAGGATGGTATGGACAACTGTACTGTGCATTTCTTCTGGTCTATGGAAAGAAGCAGTTAATGTTTTCATTTGTTTCATTTTTTTCAATTGTACTTTTTCTTTTCTTAATTTCTTATACATTTCTTGTTTTTTCCTTTCTTCTTCCAATTTGGATGCATATATCTGGTAATATAAATAACTGGTTGGAAGACAAAACTATACATTACAACATATACTATGAAATTCATATTATTTATTAAGTAAAATTCTGTGCCATTTTAAATTTTTTTGTTTAAATTCTAATTTGCACTCACTGGAAAAGATAAAAAATAAAAATCATACCCACATGTGCAAAATTTGAAATACACATCACAATATTATTAATTATAGGAACTATGTTGTACAGAAAATCTCTAGAATTTACCAATTTTGCATAATTGGAATTCTGAATGGACTGACCAACTTCCCACTTATCTATATCTTCCCTTAAAAACCACCATACTATTCCTTTTGTATGGATGTAACTGTTTTTTAACTTTATTTATTTATTTATTTATTTATTTATTTTTACGTTATGGCTGGCTCAACCTGCCCTGGGGGCGGGGCTGATGCATCATCTCAAGCCAGGGATCAAACCGTGGCCCCTGTGGTTACCTAAGATTGCATAAGCAATCACTTTAGACCTCTGATCTATCTCGTCAGCCCTGGATGTAACCATTATAGCAATCTTACATACTTAAGTAAGTGAGATGATGCAGTATTTAGCTTTTTGTGAGTGGCTTACTTCACTTACCATAATATATTGCAGATTTGTAAATGTTGTTTGAAACAGCAGTACTGTATTTTTTTTTTCTTTCTTTAATGTGTTTTAGTACAGGGACTACAGCGTCTCACTATACAGATTGGACTCATAGTGATCCTCCTGTTTTCACCCACCCAAATGTTTTTTATATTTGGAGGTTAAATAGTAGTCTGTCATATTTATACAATGGGATTTATATTAATATGTTCTATTCCAATCAGCTTAGATAATTGATAATCACGAGTTATGTCAATTTGAGGAAATCACTAACTTTCTATTAACCTGACTTTCCTGACATGTGAAAGCTGAGTAAACACGTTATGGCTAGGTTTACTGGATAAATTGAGTTACCTGATTGTTTGATTTCATAATGTATTTTTAAGCAAGCAAATATATGAAATAAAGCTCATAAGCCACTTGGCACCATGTCTGTTGTATAGCAAATATTCAGAAAACATTAACCATTATTTTGTGTCCAATATGTTAATGCTTAAAAATCATAATAAGTAAATGATAAACTAATGTATTATACCATAAAATATACAAAGATATATATCTATATCTATATTTATATATAGATATAGATATATATAGATATAGATATATCTTAAATCTCACAATAACAGATCTAAATTTTACTAGGGAAGAGGCCAAAGTGCAAAATGTGTGAGTTGCTAATTGCTTAAGGTTGCAGTTTTAAAGTAGTAGATGTAAGATTTGGAAGCGAGGTGGTTTGAGACAGGATCTCATTATGTAGCTCAGATTGAACATTAACTCACTTTGTAGCCTAAACTGGCCTTGAACTCATGCCAATCCTCTTGCCTTAGTTTCCCTAGTACTGGGAGTACAGGTGTGAGTCAGCAAGTCTGGCTGGAATTGAGATTTGAAATATGTTTTTTCCATTTCAAAGTACGTGCTTTTTCTATTCTATTACAAGAATTTTCTAACCCCAGAAGTCTGTGACTTCTAACTCATTTGATTTACAAAAATTAGGCAATGAAATATCCATCAAAGAGTACATAAGCATGTCTGTATACAAGTTATTATGTAAAGTACAATATGGAAAGAATATGATTCCTAGCCTTTCATATAGTGGCAACATGAAGTAATCATTTCATTTTGTCAGTTTCATTTAGCCTTCTTTTTAAAAAAATCTCATCCTACCTAGAACAGAATAGTTGTTTTTCTGATTATCTCATATTTATAAACTATTAGTTGAAAAAATGTCTACAGAATCATTTCTCCAAGGTTAATGATGCTAACAATAGCTGATTATCTCATCTCAGTACATTGTCAATATCTACATTGAGGCTTTTTAATTAGTTTTATTTTTATTTTTTTCAATTTTTTTATTGTTTAAATTTAACAATGGTTATATTACATATTTTCATCATCAGATCAGTTTAGATTAATACATATAGGTATATAAGATTGATCAAACAATTAAACATTAACCTTTCTAAATCCACATTACTTTTTTTTCCCCACTTCTTTTCTTTGAAAGTTGACATATTGCATATTGTCCTCACAATCATTCTATAGAGTGCGGTGTGTGGGCATGACCCACCTCCCTATTGATGTTGCATAGAAAAAAGAAAGAAAAAAAAAAAGGAAAGAATATACTTCTCTTTGGACTAAGAGGAAGCAGATACATACACAGTCAAAGGTTTTGCAATTGCAGTGTGCCACCAGTGAAGCTTGTGATGTTGGAGGCTATTGAATCTAAGCCTCCTAAAGCTCATCTCAC
>PVJA010055658.1:0-11095 GCA_004027025.1 Myocastor coypus | reverse complement strand
CAGCACTCAGGAGACTGAGGCAGGAGGATCGGTGCGAGTTCGAGACCAGCCTGGGCTACTAAAGTGAGCTCAAGGCCAGCCTCAACTGCATAGCGAGACCCTGTCTCAAAAAGACAAAAAAAAAAAAAAAGATTGTAGTATAATATGGATTGGGAAGATTCTTATTTAGAAAGGCAACTTGCTATGAATTTAGAATTGACTAAAAATCAAGTATTTGAAAAGTTTTTAGTAAGTTGTACTAAATAAATTATATGATGAATATCAATGATAAATTTATAACTCAGACCTTGTCAACATCTCCACATTGCCTCTATGTGGGGCCAGGCAAACAGACAAAATAAAAATCAGATGATATAAGATGAATTTAGTAATACAGGAAGGGGGATTGGAAGGTTAATGGTACAGGCTGGGCAGGGACCAAGACACTGCAATCTAGCCATTACTTATTGAGTATATAGAGTCATAGGAGGGATTAGCAGAGGACTCAGTGGTAGAGGGTGAAGATGATCTTATACTAAGATGGAGCTTGCCCTGGAATTTTTTTTTGTCATGCTCATGGGATTAGTTTTAGTCTTAGTGGATAGGAGAGGATGGCTAATCCCTAAAGAGATAATAAGAAATCTCAAAAAAAAAAATGATATGGATAATCCAAAGACTCCATTTTATCCCTTGGGGCCATATGCCAAATTAGTTGTTGTGAATTTCTGGTCCCCAACAAATTTAGAGATCAGGTACCTGTTTGCTGCCTCTATGCCCTCTTTCTGAAAGTTCACTAATTCTTCAATTTATCATTGATTATTAGCAAGAATTTCAGAAAAGATATAATGGAACCATCCTAGAATGTTGACTTACACCACATGTAGAAGCTTCATGTAAGTGAAGAGTCCTTTCAGAATAAAGATATATTGAAATTTTAGAGTGAATCCATGTTGGATTTCATCCCAAATGCCACTTATACAAAGTTCTTAATGAGTGATGGTAATCTCAGCTACTGACTCTTACATAGAGTAACTCTAATAATAAGAACATGAGTGTTTTAAATATGAAGTATAGGGGCCCGGCAGGATGGCTCAGTGGTCTAAAGCACCTGCTTAGGAAAGCTTAGGCTGCTGCAGGGACTGCGGTTCGATCCCCGGCACCACATCCTGCACCAGCACTGCCCTCAGGGCATGCTGAGCCGGCCATAAAAATAAATAAATAAACAAACAAAAGTTCTGAAACAAGAAAATAAAATAAAATAAAAATTCTTTAAAACAATATGAAGTATAAATAAACATAAACAAACTCAGGATATTCTAGCCTAGTAGAATAATTTAGCAAGTAATTTTGAGAGCATAGATTGAAATCTAGTATCATGAAGATCTCTCTCTACAATAAATGTGATGGACTATGAGAAAGTGGAAAAAAATCTGCTTATTGTTATTGTTAAGAAAATCTTGGATAAATGGCAGTATGCCTTATTTGAAATATTTTGAGCCAGAAGTGTTTAAAATTTCTGGCATTTTCAGAATTTGGGAATATATGTATATTAAAATTATTAAAGGATGTAAATTTCAGATAAGTTTACCACAAAAATAAAAGATAACTATATAAGAGTACATAGATGTTAATTCCTTAACGGAAATAATGACTTCATAATGTATACATAAGTTGTGATTAAATACAGTTAACATTGAAGTGTTAAAAATGCATTACAGTAAAGGACACTTTGACACTCATCCTTCTGAAAGTAGTTCCCTTACTTTGAACAGTTTTACCATCTTGTGCGCCACTTTCTGAAGCAGTTCTATAAGTGTAATTTTGTCAGTGTTTAGGTTGCCTGTATGTGCTGAATTCATTTAAAATGTTTATTTTGCATATCATGAAATTGCAGAATGGTAGCTTTAGTGGATAAGATATGAGGATACACCATAATGTTTTAATAAACCTAGCTTTTCATTGGATGGCACGTAGCAAAAGTACTAGCAGCATTTTTCATCTGAACTTTAAAGACACTTATATAAAAGAATTTTATTAACTGGTTGAGAAAGAAGCAAGAATCATGAAAAATGTATATTTAAAGCAGTGAGGAGGGTTTTGTGAAGCAATTTAGTAATGTTACTATAATAATTTTACTGTAATATTTTTGAAACACCATATATTTTGATCAGCTCTCGTATATCAAAGCATCATACTGTATACCTCCAGTTTTTAAAAGTTTAAAAATGTGTCTGTACATATATGTTTATGTATATGACTGTTTATATGTATGCACATAAATATCTGCATTGTAAAATTAAAACAGCTGTGAAAAACATTGCAATCATCCAGATAATCATAATATTAATGCCATTTATTTACTTATGCCTAATGTATGTCACCTCCTTTATCATATAATGTTGACATTAGCAAGTTGATCAATTATAACATACCTTTGCTAATATTAGGGTGACATATTTCTATATTAGTTTATGTCTGGCTGAAATATTTGGAGTAATGTTAGTGAAATAGTAGTGAAACTTGCTCAATTCAGTAATATAACTCAAATGTTCAGTTAAACTTTTGAATACCTTTTTCATTTATTTACATTTACTTTTTCCAAAATTTAAAGCTTATGTGTATGAAATTTTGTATGTGTACACTTAACTACAATTCCAATAAATGACAGTTTTACTTTATAGTTTGGATTTCAAGAACACCTTATATGAAAATATAACAGTTCTTGGGATTAAAACTGCATGATATTTTCCCCATGACCTTTCAAAATAACTGCCATAGCTGGCCAATCCCAAATACCAAAGATCTGTTTGTTTTAGTTTCTGATTTTTTCCAATGTGAACTATACTCTCAAGACTCATTTACAGCAAACGAAGTAATCAAAATCATTTAGATATCATGAAAACTCAGATTTATTTTGCTGACAGCTTTCTAGCATTGTCATTTTACCCATAGTTACCTATATTACCCTGATGCTTATAAAGTTTACTTAAGTTTCTAATATTATAGAAGATTTTCAAAGGTATTGGCCATATTTCACGAGGCAGAGTTTGAAATATATATTCCCCTTAAAAATACAGAATGAAGGACATCCAGAGAAACTCAAATTTGTAGTATAGAGGTTGGAATATTTACATGTCTTTGAAGCAAGAGCAGAGTGTGACATGCGGACTGGGGAAGTAGGAGTAATCTGTTATTTGCAAAGTCTAAAAATGGTGATCGCCAACCTTTCAGGGATCAAGTGCCTAAACTGCAAACCAAAGCCCAGTTGTTTAGCATAAAGTGCCAGTACTACAATTAAACCTTAATTATTATAGTTTAGAAAAATAGCTCATCTATTGGCATCATAGGTTTTAAAAACACAGCAGAGCTTTCAGTGATACAAATAGCTTTTTAGTAAAAGGTAAGAGTTTGCATTTTGTGTGCAAACTGACACTCAACAGCTTATGGGGGTCTATACTGGGGCAACTTGGCTCCTGTGTCCACACAGAGGGTTCTGTGCGCCTACTGTGGCACATGTGCCATAGGTTCACCGCCAATGATGTAGGATATATGCATGAAACAATTCTCAGCGTCTTGCATGTGGGACCAGTTAGAGAATGCTATCTTCAATTCTCAGCATAAAAAACTAAAAAGATGTTTAATAGGACAGTGTAGATATGATGTCTGCCTAAGTAGGAAATACAAAAGGGATGTTGTCATTGAGCTCTGTGCTACTGTGTTGACTCATCGCAGTCCCTTCTCTCACAGTACAGACTATACTTTTTTATACTTTGACTTGGCTCAAATGCACTCTGAAGAGCATGTTTTTTTTTTCAAATGTGGTAAGTTTAAAATTTTGCTGCCAGTTCACAGCACCACAAAACATAAACATTTTGGGAATGGCTATGTGTCTCTGTGAATCTTTAACATGTTGACTTTCAGCTTACCACAGGAGAAAATTAATGGCATATCCATAGGTAAAAGGGTAATGATTCATTTTATAGGTGAAGATATTATCGCTTGTATCTAGGTGTTCCCCCAAAGCCTCATGCACCCATGGGGCAAGGACTTCTAGTGTTTGAGATTAACTCATGATCCACTGGGATTATGTGTTTTAGTACTGCTAGGATTATAGATCTTGGTATTGCTGGCATTGTGGGTTTGTATATCTTTCCCAGCCTGGGGGGAGTCTGAATGTGTGATAAGAGAGACAGAGAAACAGACTCTCTCTGTTGCTCTCTGTTGCCCTGCTTGGTCGATTGCCTTTGTTGTAATTGTTCTACTGCCATGAATTGCTGCTCTCTGCCATGTGCCAATTGGCAGCCTTGGAGCCAGCCGAAGATGGACTGAAACCTCCAGTAACTGTGAGATAAATAAACCTTTCCTTCCTTCATTTTGGCTGTCTGGTATTTGTACGGGCAATGAGAGAAGAGTAGCTATGACAGAAGGGATGATATACAAATAAGTTAAGGACATAAGAAAAGTTACATGAATCATCTATATCTATACTCTTTAGTCTTATTTATTGCCTGTTTTTCAGACATAGTGATAAAATTTATCACTGAAGTTGGCACATTTACAGAATGCATGTTAATTCATTTTATTTCCCATCCACCTTCCAAGCCTCCCTTTCTCTTCATCACTTTTTCCCAGTTACATTTGAAATTCATTTGTCCTTCTAATTGTTTGATATATTGTTACCAGATTTGGGGGCTGAATGTGGATGTGGTTTCTAGGTTCCACTTGTGGTAAGCAAAGAATTGGTAAAGACAAGTACAAGTGTAGCAAATTTTTTAAAAGGTGGGACTCTTAGCACTAGGGAGGCTGAGGCGGGTGGATCGGTGCAAGTTCGAGACCAACCTGGGCTACAAAAGTGAGCTCAAGGTCAGCCTGAACTGCATAACGAGACCCTGTCTCAAAAAAGACAAAAAAAAAAAAAAGGTGGGACTCTACCTTTAAAAGATACAGGCTCTGGGGAATGAGTTTGGGCCAAGTAAAAGTAAGAAAATAAGTTACTCTTTTTTGTGAGGATGACCCATGCACAGAGGACATCATAGCAAATGCCTAATGTGGACCATCCTTTTTGTATTATCCAATCCACAGGCTACCAGGTCTAAGCTAGCCTATCAAAAATTTGCTTGAGTTCTTATAAGCAGTCCATATGTAGGACTTTGGGAGACATTATGCACATGTGTGCTATGATTTTGCAAATAAATATGTCAGACCTATTTCTCCAGCCAGCTGGACCTCAGCATAGTCTCCTGTCTCATTTGCCCTGAAAGAAACATATGACCATAGTGCTTTATGGAATGTTGAAGGAGGACATGTCCTTAGTAAATTCTTCTAGCTAGAAGGGACTGTGAACCCTAACTAGTGGGGATTATGTGCTCATCAACAATATTGCAGTTTTGTGGCTCAATGGCTGGGTTGAAAAATCTGTCAGAAGACAATTAGGAAAAAAAAAAACTATTAAGCTCTCTGTTTGATGGCAGAGTGAAAATAACTGCTATTATTTTGAAGGATATAGAACCTAAATATGAAGAAATCAGGTTTTCATACACAAAGTATCGCAGAGTTAAGTTAGACAAATTATTAATAGTCTGTGTGCTAGATCCTTAGGAAGATTTTACACATAAGAAATCTAAATAAAAACAGAAGCCAACGTACAAGTACCCATTTAAACTGGGTGAATTAAAGTTATCAGTGAGTCTTTATCTGTACCCTGAGCAATACTGGAATCTTGTTTTCCAAGGAGGAGTCTTTAGGCTTTCAGAAGTTCTCAAGAATGGTTTCCTTCTTAGTGCTATGAAAGTGGCCATTTTCTATGTGGCATCTTTATATTTTGTCACTATGCCATGTGAAGAAAGGCCAGAATGATTTCTCAGTAACTGCGAATAAGGATAGTCTTTTTACGGGTTGTAGAAATATCTTTTTTTTTTTTTTTTGCCGCCCTATCAGCATTTTTATTTCCCAAGACTTTCAACATTTTCTTTTGCAATGAGTAAGTGCGACCTCTAGGAGTTATAGAATTTCCTGCTTGTATTTTAAGATGATTGCTCACTATTCAGCAAGTTCCTTATTTGAAAACTGCTACATGGACATATAGCACTGGAAAATCATATTTGGAACTTTTTACTTTTTCCTAATATCAGTACCCATGTAAGATGTATAAGCTCTGCTTTCTGAGTAGAAATGCCTGAAGGAAATTGGCTTCAATGATCTTTTGTGAATTAACTTCTATGTAACCTGCTTTTTGAAATCCTTCTTGGGCCATGCTTCTCTCAGTGAGCCACTCTTGTTCAGGATCTATGAGGGACAGGTCACTGATGTGGTTTTCTAGTTCTAAAATACCACTTCTTTGTAAGAGTTACTAATTTCTAGGCCTGTAGGCATTAGAGAAGTAGGATTGAAGTAGTGAAAACTTTTATAATATTAGAGCCAGGTATAGCCTGATACTTTGCAAGCCATTACTCTGTTAACCACAAATAATCATTTGTGTCAAAAAATCACTCTGACCTCTTGAAGGATGAAGACTTCTATTTTTTGCCCTAAAGTTAGTTTTTCACCTTCCTCTGGTAGTATAGCTGTGGCTTCTATTCTCTCAGGCACACTGGCTACCCATACCGAACACCAAAGACATCTGACTTTTTGAAAAGTATGCCACTGGGCAAAGTTCTCATCCTAGCCTTTGGGTCAAGATATCCAAACAGTTCCTCTCTTTTCTGATATGTAGAGGAAGAAGAGTTTTCTTAAATCAGACATTTCTTTTTTTTATTTTATTTATGTATTTATTTATTTATTATTATTATTATTTTTTTTTTTTTTTTGGCTTTTTGAGACAGGGTCTCACTGCGCAGTTCAGGCTGGCCTTGAGCTCACTTTTGTAGCCCAGACTGGTCTCGAACTCGCACTGATCCTCCTGCCTCAGCCTCCCAAGTGCTGGGATTACAGGTGTGTGCCACCACGCCCAGCTTAAATCAGATATTTCTTTATTATATATTATGTTACAGGATCCACTTGTTGTCTAATTGTGTCAAGGAGATGTGGCATAGTTCTAATAGTTAAAGACTATTTTGAACTTTGATGGAATTTGAGAATTACCTCCAGATTTTGCTAATAAATCTCTTATCTGCAATGGAGTAGGACATTGTGTCCAATGAAAATCTAAACTTTAAACAATTATCCTGCAATGTGATATGTCAAATCAAGAGTTAAGAATCTCTGATAAGTTCTTCCCTTAACCACAACTATGACTATAGATGTATAGCAAGGATTTGCAGAGAAGAAATTAAAAACTGAAACTATAGTCGAATGAACTCATCTATAACATCTAGAAATACCCAGAAACTCCTTTGTACTAGGGGTTTAAGCCATTCCATAGCTTCACTTATTTAGGTGTAGCTTATGCTTACTTTTTTCTTATTTCTGAGACAACCAATCAAAAAAAGTTAAAGGGTGAAAGGTTTATTTAGCTCACATTTTGCAGATATTTCAGTCCATAATTGATTGGCTCTACCTAAGGGTGACACACGGTAGAGGAGCAACTTTCTTCATGGTAGTGGAAGAAAGCAAAAACAACCAAAAGTATTTAGTCCATGTTCAAGAGTTGACAAAATCCTAAAAGACTCTGCATTGCTGAAAATCCCAAGTCTAAACTATCTTCTCAGATTTAAGGCAAAATATTAAATGCAAGGTGCTCCAAAAATGAAAGTTAAACACTTCCAACAGTTCATAGTACAAGTAGACATTTACATTACAAAACATAATAATAGGTGGATCTAAAGGAATGGATCTAGATCAAGTCCAAAATCTAGCAGGGCAAACATTATGTTACATAGTTTCATGTGCAGCATCTGTGGCAATGGAAGGCAAGACACAAACTCCAAAAGCCTTTGGGGACTCTTCTTGCACAGCATTTCCCATGCTTATACCTCCCATGGCTTCTCTCTTGGGCCCTCTCTAGTAACTCATTACTGTTTTCCTCATGTGATCTATACTCCTGATTTCTTGAAATTTCTGAGGTCTTTACTGTACCTTCATTTTCATACAGCTATACACACTGCCCTCAGATGAATATAGTGCCTTGCCTCCCAGACCTTCTTCTGAAGCCTTAGGAGAAGCCTTTCTGACACCACAACCCTTATGTTTTACATGCACATAAAGACAGTGTGGAATGGATGATGCTAAGGGCTACTGTCAGCTGGAGCACTAGCCAGGCTTCATTATATTGCCTGTAGACTCCATGTGCTTGGATAACAAATTCTCAAGGGTGTAGCTATTTTGGGACATGGTGCTCTCTGATATTCTTAGAGTAAAGTCTTTCATATTAGTGATTTTGAAGTGCAAATAATGTATTCTTGCAGGTTTTCATGTTACCCTTAGACCATCTTTTCTAGTTTCCTGTTTCTTTTCAGCAATAAGGATCACCTATGCTCTTTGTTTACAGTCCATAGCTTTACTGGACCTTCCTTCCTGGCCAAACTTACAACACTTTTAATTATTCTCTGGCCTATTTGTTGTTGATTCTCAACATATATCTGACTAAATGCCCAACAATAACCTTGCCATCAACTTAGTATTTGACTTCTGTAGCATTCATACACTGTGTCAACTTGAGAAGCTTAGAAGTTTAACTAAGAGACTCAGCAGGGATCCCTGGTCCTTACTTTGTAAGCGTTCTCAGCCAGTAAAAGAGGAGGGCACAGAGATGATGTGAGTGCTACATACACCACCCTAGGGAGTGATTGTCTTCTCAAAAGGGAGAAAAGGTAGTGTGCTCTTCTCCCTTTTGCTCTTGTTTCTTTTGCTGTCTTATGTTGGCTTGAACTGTTGGCGCCTGTTCCATGCCAAACTGCTTTGGAGCCATGTGATTATAGCCTGAAAACCTTCACAAACTGTGAGCTAAATATACCTTTCCTTCTTAACTCGGGGTGTGAAGTATTTTGTCTCAACCATGTAAGAAAAGTAACCCAGACAACTGCCTTGAAATTTCTTCTACACTATTGGCTAATATGCCTTACTAGAATTTGTTTGAATTTGAATTTTTAATTATATCTATTCCTTTTGGAGTAAGATAGAGTTTTAGTGTGATTCTAGTTTACATTACTCTAATGTTAAGAGATGAACATTTTTTTTCATATATTTGTTGGCCATTTGTACTTCTAAATAATATCTTTTTTTTCTTTTTTATTTGTTCTTTTATTTTGAGACTGTAATTTATTTGTTCTGTGCCCAAAGTGTAGGTGCCAATTGTTTTGTGTTTAGTAGGCTGTCCCTTTACTCTGCTACTTGTTTCCTTTGTTGCCCAGAAATTTTAGAATTTGATATTGATACCATGTGTACCAGCCTCATTGTTCTACAAAGCCTCAAAGAATGAAGTTACGAACCAGGGGAGGAAGTTAGGAATGGTTTAGTGGAGATGAGGGAAAGAGAACATGTACTGAATTTTCAGGAAGGGCTCCAACTGGATTGCCACATTGTGTCTCAGTTTAGAGTTACTTATAAATAATCAGGGATTTGAATTACTTAATTGTTTAGCAGATGCTCTATTGGGAGTATGCCTATCAAATTAAAAATATAATTCACTAGAAGTCATGATCTTTAGCTTAGTTCCTTTACATGATATGTACAGTCAACTGAAAAGTTACAAGGGACTAGTTATCAAAATTTTTAGGAGTAACCATCCAGCAGAAAAGTCTAACCATGTGGTATAAAAAGGAAAGCCATATTCATATGCTGAGTTGTAAAAGGCTCAAGTCAATAGCCTCTGATAATGACAGATAAACTGATAATCCACTACTGTTATGGACTATTGGTCTATATATATAGCTACTTTTTCTTTGTGCAATGAAAAGAAAGATCTGTACTAATGAGGTTTAGACAAGAAATCATGTCCACATCTTGTACTCTGAACAACTATGATGAAGACAACATTATGCAATTTATTAAGTACTATAAATAATAATGATAATAATAATAATAATGTCCTTAGGAGGAGATTGGGTACATTCCATGTTATAGGGGTGTTCACTGCACTTTAAATTTCTTAGAACACAGTCCAGTAGGTGGTAGCACCTCTCTTTAAGAAGCAAGGGATTCATATTATGCTGCCCAACAAATATTCTTTCTTGGTTAAATTCCTAGTTGATTGCCTATCTATTTTTATTTTAATTTCCATTAATATGGCTCCCACTATCTCTGGTCCTTCCCCTGGCTGGCTGCCTTAATCGTATCCTAACTAAATGAAGTATTTTCTCCACTAGAACCCATTTGTTGATTTTTGATGTCATTTTCTATGCAATTTGTTCTTCTGTTAAGAAAATCCTTGCCCATGCTTATGTCTTCAAGAGTTTTGAGCCGGGCGTGGTAGCGCATGCCTGTAATCCCAGCACTTGGGAGGCTGAGGCAGGAGGATCTGTGAGAGTTCGAGACCAGCCTGGGCTACAAAACTGAGCTCAAGGCCAGCCTGAACTGTACAGTGAGACCCTGTTTCAAAAAAGACAAAAAAAAGAGTTTTGCCTATTTTATTTTTCATCAGTTCAAGTATGTCCATTTTAGGACTTAAGTGATTGAACCATTTTAATTTGTTTAGTACGTGATATGAGGTAAGGATTTAGATTCAGACTTTTATATATGGATAGCCTGTTTTTCCAAGTGTTACTGTATGTTTGGAGCTCTTTCTCTGAAGTAGAGGAAATTAAGAGTTAAGAGGGTTTTTTTTTTATGAATGGAAAATAGATTCTGGATCTCCAGGTGTTCTAAGTGGGTGAAAAATGGCTCCTCACTGCAGACCTAACTATAGGTAAGTAGCACATAGGAATTCCTCAGTTGTTTAATGGCCAAATATCATAGGTGGCTCTGTTTATTTAAAATGGAACTCAGGCCCTCCGCTGGGAGCTGAGCCCGCGCACCCACCGCGGGTAAGCCCCTGCGCCCCTCTGCCCCGCCTCTGCGTTCCCACGACTAACTTCCTGTTCCAGCCCAGCCCAAACCCCTCCGCTGGGAGCTGAGCCTGCGCACCCGCCGCGGGTAAGTCCCTGCGCCCCTCTGCCCCGCCTCTGCGTTAGCACGACTAAATTCCTGTTCCAGCCCAGCCCAAACCCCACCACTGGGAGCTGAGCCCGCACACCGGCTGGGT
>PVJA010055657.1:0-11087 GCA_004027025.1 Myocastor coypus | reverse complement strand
AAAGACAAGAGTGACATGTATTCCAAACATAATTTTAGCATTACATTGTGCTATAATCAATATGCTGAACCTTTTGAAGGTTCTTGAGACCAATGTCTGATTCATCCTGTGTACATAAGTGTATGGTTTTGCTATTGATGTTTTCTGCTTTGTCTGCTTCCAGTCACTTCGTTGTTTAATCCATAACACATCCAGGGCATGCCATTTTATAGAACTTTTTTTTATGACTGGTTCAGCCTGTCCTGGGGGCAGTGCTGGGGCAGCATGTGTTGCCGGGGATCAAACCTTGGTCCCAGTGGCTGCCTAAACTTTCCTAAGCAGGCACATTAAGATGACTGACCCATCCCACCGGGCCCAAAATGTGTAAATTTTGATAGCCCATTTTGTCTACATTTACTTAGACTGTATTTACTTTTGGTGTCTTGTACAACAACAACATTGTCAAATTCAATATAATGTAGCTTTTTCTCTCTGCATTCTAAGAATTTTGTAGTTTTAGCTCTTATGTCTAGGCATTTCATCTACTTTGGGATGATTTTTACATATTGTGAAAGCACAGGTCCAGCTTTGTCCTTTTGCCTGTTGATAGCCAGGTTTGCCAGCAGTATTTGTTGAAAAGGATGTCCCCAGTGAGTGGTCTTAGCATATTTATCAAAAACTGCTTAGGCGGGCATGGTGGCGCACACCTGTAATACCATAACTGGGGAGGCTGAGGCAAGAGGATTGGTGAGAGTTCGAGAGCAGCCTGGGCTACAAAACGGACCTCAAGGCCAGCCTGAACTGTACAGCGAGACCCTCTCTCAAAAAGACCAACAGAACAAAAACAACTACTTGAATATATATATATATATATATATATATATACACGAGTATTTATCTCTGGGCTCTTTATTTATAACGTTCTGTTTATGGCTGCTTCTGTGCTAATTACAGTAGCTTTATACTAAGTTTGATATCAAGAAGCGTGAAATATCCAGTTTTTTATTTTTAAGATTACTTTGTTCGTATTAATTCCTTATGAATTTTTGAATTTTTTTCTATATTTACAAAAATAATTTTTCAATTTTGATATTTCTTTATTTACTTTTTCTTTTTTTTCACAACAGGGGTTCAAACTCATGACGTTGCACTTGCTAAGCAGGCACTTGTACCTCAGAGATATCTCTCCAGCCCCTGTTTATTTACTTTTGAGATTCGGTTTTTGCTTTGCATTTCAAGTCCAGGCTCACCTCAGTCTTGTAGAGATCCTTCTGCCCTAGGCTACTGAGTGCTAGAATTACATGAGTGTGTCATGATACACAACTGATACTTAAATTAATCTATATATTAAAATTGGGTAATATTTCTATCTTAAACATATGACCTATTCCAATCTATGAATGTGCGATGACTTTTCATTTGTTTTCTTTAATATTTTTGAGCAGTATTTTGTAGTTCAGTGTATAAGAAATTTATTTATAAGTATTTTATTTTTTAATTTATTATTTATTTTTGTTTTATTTTATTTTTTATGGCCAGCTCATCCTGCCCTGAGGGCAGGGCTGGTGCAGCACATAGAGCCTGGGATCCAACTACCGTCCCTTTGGCTGCAGAAGCTTTCCTGAGCAGGTGCTTTACATCGCTGAGCCATCCTGCCGGGCCCTTGTATGTAGTTCTGATTTGCATTCTTCTAAAGACTGGGGTTGAACATCGTTTCATGTTTTTCTTCATGATATTTATATTGTTTTTGTAGAAAGGCCTGTTTAAATCCTATGGCCAATTTAATTAGTTAAGCAGTGGTTGAGTCATCAGAATTCATTATAGATTCTCAATACTAATCCCTTATTAAATATATGATTTGAAGTGAGGCGTCGTGGCACACACCTGTGATCCCAGCACTTGGGAGGCTAAAGCAGGAGGATCAGTGAGAGTTCGAGATCACCCAGGGCTACCAAAGTGAGCTCAAGGGCAGCCTGAACCCGAAATATATGATTTGAAATATTTTCTTCTGTTCTATGGTCTAATTTTTGCTGATGTGATTTTGTCCTTTTATAGACAAAATGTGTAAATTTTCAAAGCCCATTTTGTCTACATTTACTTCAGCTATCTTTGCTGTTGGTGTCTTGTACAATAACAACATTGTCAAATTCAATGTAATGTAGCTTTTTCTCTCTGCATTCTAAGAATTTTATAGTTTTAACCCTTATGTGTAGGCATTTGCTCTACTTTGGGATGATTTTTACATATTGTGAAAGCACAGGTCCAGCTTTGTCCTTTTGCCTGTTGACAGCCAGGTTTACCAGCACTTTTTGTTGAAAAGAATGTCCCCATTCAGTGGTCTTAGCATATTTATCAAAAAGTGCTTAGGCAGGTCTGGTGGGGCATACCTGTAATCCCAGCACTCAGGAGGCTGAGGCAGGAGGATCAGTGAGAGTTCGAGACCAGCCTGGGCTACCAAAGTGAGCTCAAGGCCTGCCTGAACTGCATAGTTGCAATAATGAGGGGAGTTGGGCCGTGGACCATGTGAAACGCAGTCTGAGCTGCTGTGGCATGCAGAACTACACCACCTGGAGCAACAGCGAATACTTTTGAATCACGGCATCGCTCCCAGTTGTTGCATGAATGAAACTGATTGTAATCCCCAGGATCTGCACACTCTGACTGTGGTTGCGACCAGAGTGAACCAGAAGGGTTGTTATGATCTGGTGACCAGTTTTACAGAGACCAACATGGGGATCACTGCTGGAGTGGCTTTTGGAGTCGCCTCTCCCAGTTGATTGGCATGCTGCTGGCTTTCTGTCTGTCCCGGTTCATCATGGCCAATCAATGTGAGAAGGTTTAGGAAGTCTTTCAAGAACATTGGAAGAAGAGACCTGTGCTGAAAAGGAACTACAGCAGTCTCTGAAAGACTTCCAAAGAATGTTAGAGCACAGGACATCATACACCTGCCCTGTTCCCACTTCCCCACTCCTGTGTGCTGCTGAGCCTCCTACCCAGTCTCTTCTCTGCCTTCCAGCCTGTGTCCTGTGTAGTGTCTATCTTGTGAAGCCCTGTTGTGCCACAGAGTGTAACCAGGTTCCCCTGCAGCTAGTGCTAGTAAACCCCACCCTAAGGCCCTATGTGTGCTAGTTCCTCCATTGTCCTTGGTCCAACTGCAGCCCATCGTAGGTGACTGGTTAGCAAACTGTCACTGGGCCCCCAGGGCCTGCATGTATCGTGGGAAACTCTTCTTAGCCCCACACTGTGCTCAATTAATGCCACACACCTTAACATAGACAAGCAAATGGTAGTTATCTTTTTTTTTTTTGGCTTCATCTTGTTTGGTTAGTTTTTCCTTTTACTGAGGCTCTTCACTACCTTTTTCAGGTTACCTAAGACATGTAAAGAGACACGTCAGTACTTGTTCATTAGGAGAGGAAAGCATGTGTCATACATTATGGAAATTGTTGAGTATCAGGTGGTCTCCTTGCTCGTTACTGTTCTGGACCTGGGTATGTAAAAACAGACAGTTCAGTGCGCCTTTGCCTCTCAGTTGAAACCTGTATAATCCTGTTGCAAAGCTGTGCAGTCGTTTCCTGTGACAGCAGTGATGTCATCTTTGTTTTTTGCCCAATTAATTACTATCATATTATTTTACTTCTTTCTGTATTGTTTCCTTACATTGACATTATAGACTTCCAGGACCTCAGGAGACTGATTTAAAAATGAGTGTGAATGGGGAACAAAAGTCAACATATTTTTAAAAGATCTTTAAAAATAATGCCTGTGTCTAGCATGCCAACAAGAATACATTGATTTCGTGAAAATTTGTGATACGTGTATTAATAAATAGAACAATTACAAAAAAAATTATACTCCGGACAATGATCAATATTCCACTCCAACAACCTAATCATCTCCCTAGCTCTAACCTTGTTCCTAATCATAAAACTAGGCTTAGCACCTTTTCACTTCTGAGTAACGTAAGTCACACAAGGAACTCCTCTAATACCCAGAATAATCCTACTAACTTGACAAAAAATTGCACCTTTATCAATCTTAATTCAAATCTCCCCAATAATCAACCAACCCTTAATTATTACCTCACCACTGCTATCTGACCTCCTAGGTGGCTGAGGAGGCCTAAGCGAAACACAACTACAAAAAATTCTAGCATATTCATCAATCACTCATCTAGGTTGAATACTAGCAGTAATCATCTACAACCCCTCAATTACCCTATTCAACCTGATCATTTACATTATCTTAGCCATCTCACTAGTTACTACCTTCTGCATAAACAACAACCTAGCCACACTGTCATTATCACATGTATGACGCACCGAACCTCCTATCATCATTATTATCTTAGTAAATCTACTATCCCTAGGACGCATTCCTTCCCTAACTGGATTCGCCCCTAAATGAATTATTATTCAAGAACTAGTAAAAATTTAAAAAAAATTATAATTGCAACGTTAATAACAATAACAGCCTTACTAAGCTTATACTTCTACATACGACTAACATTCAACAACACTAACTCTATTTCCAGCTGCAAGTAACACAAAAACCAAATGGCCTTATAAGAACAACAAAACACCAATGATCTCACCCCCTCTAATTACACTCTCCACTATAGCACTCCCACTAACTCCCCTTCTAGTTATCTTAAATTAAGGAAATTAGGTTAGCTAGACCAAGAGCCTTAAAACTCCTAAGTAAATAATTCACTATTTACTTCCTGGTAAGGATTGCAACTTTACAAAACTCCATCGCCTGTATGCAAAACAGACACTTTAATTAAGCTAAACCCTTGCTAGGTTGGTGGGACATTAATCCACGTAAAATTAGTTAACAGCTTCTTACCCTAAACAACTGGCTTAAAAAAAATAAATAAAAATAAAAATAAAATAAACAATTGGCTTCAACCTACTTCTCCTGCCCTAAAAAGAAAAAAGGAGGGGTCCCGGCAGGATGGCTCAGCGGTCTAAAGCTCCTGCTTAGGAAAGCCTGGACGGCTGCAGGGACCACGGTTTGATCCTTGCCACCACATGCTGCTCCAGCCCTGTCCTCAGGGCAGGCTGAGCTGGCCACAAAAATACATAAACAAACAACAGTTCTGAAACAAGAGGAAAAAAAATAAAATAAAATAAATAAAATTCAAAAGAAAAAAGGGCAGCAGAAGCCCTGACAGGTTTGAAGGTGCTCCTTTGAATTTACAATTCAATATGAGTATCACCTGAGCTTTATTGGTAGAAAAAGGAATCTAACCTTTATATTTAGATTTACAGTCTAGCACCTATCTTCAGCCATACTACCTCTACTTATGTTAGTTACTCGGTGATTATTCTTCACAAACCATACAGACATCTGCACCTTATACCTTTTATTTGGTGCTTGAGCTGGTATGGTAGGAGCCGCTTTAAGTCTATTAATTCGAGCAGAATTATGTCAACCAGGAACATTACTAGGGGATGACCAAATTTACAATGTAATTGTAACTGCCCATGCATTCGTCATAGTTTTCTTTGTAGTTATACCAATCATAATCGGTGGATTTGGAAACTGGTTTGTCCCCTTAATAATTGGAGCCCCTGATATGGCGTTTCCACAAATACCATAAGCTTCTGATTGTTATCCCCTTCGTTCCTATTACTTCTAGCTTCATCAATAGTACAAGCGGGGGCTGGAACCGGATGAACAGTTTATTCCCCACTAGCTGGAACAGAGCCCATGCAGGAGCCTCTATGGACTTAACCATTTTTGCCTTACACTTAGCAGCAGGAGTATCCTCAATTTTAGGGGCTATTAATTTTATTACAACTATCATCAATATAAAAGCACCTGCTCTAACACAGTATCAAACCCCTCTTTTTCTTTGATCCATACTGATTACAGCTGTCCTGCTCCTTTCACTTCCCGTTCTAGTGGCCGGAATTACAATATTACTAACAGACCACAACCTAAATACAACATTTTTTGATCCTGCTTGTGGAGAGGACCCTATTCTCTATTAACATTTATATAGAACCTTTTGGTTATACGGGCATAGTATGAGCTAAAATATCAGTTGGCTGCCTGGGATTCATTGTATGAGCGCACCATATATTTACAGTAGGAATAGATGTTGATACCCAAGTGTACTTTACATCAGCCACAATAATTATTGCAATCCCTGCAGGCGTAAAGGTGTTTAGCTGATTAGCAACATTACACGGAGGCAACATTAAATGATCCCCTGCCATATTATGAGCATTAGGCTTTATTTTCCTGTTTACTGCAGGAGGCCTCACAGGCATCATCCTAGCCAATTCTTCTCTAGACATTGTTTTACACACTAATACTATGTCGTTGCACATTTCCATTATGTATTATCAATAGGAGGAGTCTTTGCTACTATAGGAGGTTGTGTCCACTGATTCCCCTTATTTTCAGGTTATACTCTAAATGATACATGAGCTAAAGTTCACTTCTTCATTATATTTATGGGACTCAATATTACCTTCTTCCCTCAACATTTCTTAGGATTATCAGGAATGCCCCAACGATACTCAGACTACCCAGACACTTACACATTCTGAAATACAGTGTCTTCCATAGGCTCATTCATCTCTCTTACCGCAGTAATAGTTATAACTTTTATAATCTGAGAAGCTTTTGCTTCTAAGCGAGAAGTAACAATAACAGAGCTAACCTCAATGAACCTAGAGTGACTTCATGGGTGTCCTCCACCCTACCATACATTCGAAGAACCAACATATATCAAAATCTAATAATAAGAATGGAAGGAATTGAACCCCCAAAGACTAGTTTCACGCCAGCCTCATAACATTTATGTCTTTCTTCACTGAACTTAGATATTAGTAAAACTATTACATAACTTTGTCAAACTTGAATTACTAGTTTAAATCCTGTATATATTTAATAGCTTATATTTATGAACTAGGCTTTCAAGATGCTACCTCTCCTATTATAGAAGAATTACTCCACTTCCAGGACCATACTCTTATAATTGTCTTTTTAATTAGCACGCTGGTGTTATACCTTATCACCCTTATATTGACAACAAAACTAACACACACTAATACTATAGATGCTCAAGAAGTCAAAACTATCTGAACTACCCTTCCTGCTATTTTAATAATTGCTGTCCCATCTTTACGAATTTTATATATAATGGACGAAGTTAATCATCCTTTATTTTATTTATTTATTTTTTTGTGGCACCGGGTTTCAAGCTCACGACCTTGCACTTGCCCAGCAGGCACTTGTGCCTGGCAGCTATCTCCCCAGCTCCCTTTTTAAAAATCATCCTTTATTAACAGTTAAAACGATAGTTCACCAGTGATATTGAAGTTACAAATACATGGATTACCAAGAGCTGAATTTCAACTCATATATAACCCCTACAACAGACTTAAAACCAGGAGAACTTCAACTCCTTCAAGTTGACAATGGAGTCGTCCTTCCAATACAAATGCCAGTACGCATGCTAACCTCATCAGAAGATGCATTACATTCATGAGCTGTTCCATAATTAGGAATAAAAACAGATGCAATTCCAGGACGACTGAACCAAACAATTCTAACATCATCTCGCCCTGGTCTATTCTACAGGTAATGTTCAGAAATCTGTGGCTCTAATCACAGCTTTATACCTATTGTCATCGAAATAGTTACCCTAAAGGCATTCAAAAGCTGTTGTGCATCAATAACAAGCCGTTAGGAAGCTAAATCAACTCTTTATTCTGAGACTGGTTCTTCCTAACTGACTGTATGGCCCAGGCTGGGATCCAACTTGCAACCCTCCTGCCTCAGCCTCCCTAGTAGCGGGTGTTACAGTCACTGCACCCAGGAGCATTTGTGGTTTTATGATCAGTCCCAAGCAGTGTGTGTGAGTCAGTCCAAGCACTCTGGCCTTGCCACCCCTCCTTTCCCCAGGGACCCTATTCCTGACCCTCAACACTGGACAAAACAAAGTTTATATAAGTAACAACTGGGTTACTCTGTGTCTGGCACCTACCTGGGTCAGGTGCTGTCCTGGCTCTTCATCTGCTGGCTCCTCACAGCACCCTTTTAGTTGGGACCTAGAGCCACGTAAAAAATTTTGTTAGATGTATGCCTGGTGAAAACACAAGAGAAGCTGGTGAAAGTGACAGAGACAGGTGCCACCAGCCCCAAGAAGCACCAGAACAATGACTTCCTGTCCCAGGAGTCTGATGTGAGGTGACACCCGGCAGGAAACCAATGTGCTCAGTCCTGGCTAGGTATGGCTGGGGAAACTCGGCCTTGGCTCCAGAGCAGAGGGAGGACACCCAGAAGGTGCTGCCACTTCCTTGAAGCTGACACCTCCAAAGCCACCTCAAAACAGGCTGATGACCGGGACCCCATGTTCGGTCATGGGGTCTGAGCTGATGAGCTCACACTGTTGTGTGATCCTGGGGTGGGCATTGTGGGTAATGAGGGTCACTGAGCCATGCTAGCAGTGTGTGTACTGGATCTGCTGCTATTGCTAATTATGCAGCTTTGCACAAATCATTCATTCACACATTAGTCTGTTCATTCATTCATTCATTCATTGAAATACTGAGCTTGTTGGAAATCAACAAGCCCTGTGATAAACCTTGACAATAAAATTCAGGACATATTTTGTAGAACCATCTCCCAGAGATGGAAGACCCAATAGATGTACCAGCACTGAACAATACTATCATGGCAAGGGAAGCAGGACCTCAGGTCATGTGGGAGCACAGAGACACAGCTGCCTCCCTGGACCTCGGTTTCTTTACCCAAAGAAGGAAGTGGCTGGCACCAAAGCTCTCTGAGTACCCTATCTATTCTATGAAATCAGCTTCAGGTCACGTCTGAGGTCTCACAGGGTCTGCTCAATAGATCAACAGTCTGGGAAAAGGGTGTAGTCCAACCAGGGAATCCAGCCCCAAGCTCTGCAGCTCTAGCGTGCTTCCTGCTCAGCCAGTCAGCACCAGCGCTGAGCTCTGAGCACTCAGTGAGTGCTGGACTTATGGTAGGGCCCCTACTCCTGGGTCTCAATACTACAGCCCCAGTAGATCCCAGGTGTGGGCCTCCAATTCTGTCTCCCTCCAGACACAGCTAGTCCAGACTGGAAGCCAGGCAACCAGGGTGTGAAACATGTCTTAAACAATAGACTTCTGGCCCAGCAGGATTGCTCTGTGGTCTAAAGCGCCTGCTTAGGAAAGTGAGGCGGCTGCAGGGGCTGCGGTTTGATCCCCGGCACCACATGCTGAGCCAGCCCTGCCCTCAGGGGAGGCTGAGCAGGCCATACAAATAGACAAATAAACAAGAGTTCTGCAACAAGAAAAAAATAAAATAAAATAATTCTTAAAAAAATAGACTTCTATCAGCTAATGGATGGGTCCTAAAGAAATCAGCAAACTCATTTAAAAACCAATAACCCAGAATTTCCCCAAGTCCTTTTCCTGCCCCAGCTGTGCCCAGAACCACGATCTTGAAGAGGTCCCTTGTCTTGCTGCAAGTTATTGCTAAGAAAATCTGTGGTCAATTAAACAAGTAAATGTTCCTCTTGTACTTTTTCTTTTCTCTCTCTTACATAAGCTCCTGTCTGACCTGTAGAAGACACTGGACTCTCAGCTCTTCCTCTCATTGGGCTAGACCTTTCTCCCTGAGGGCACAGATGCCAAGGCTTTGTTATTACATGAGAAAAGCCCAAATGCTCCCGAGATGAACTCCTGGTGGTGCAGGAGCAGCAATTACCTTGGAGACTTCCAAGGGGTGCAAACCGTGGGAGAAACATCCACAGCACCAAGCGCCCTGCAGTTGCAGCCCACTGGGCCATTTAGTGGTTCATCAGGGCTGCTGTGGAGGGCCACAGTGGCTGAGAGAAAGTGGAATCCTCTCCTCACCTTAGGCAGAGAAAGTTCCAGAGATGCTGCATTTCTGGGTTGTAGATTCTTGCGCTGTAGCCATTTTTAGCCAGCGTAAAGGAACAGAGGGAGACTTCAGGTTATGGGGTCATATCCATGAGTACAGTCAAATGCTGATTGATATAATCTATGTGCATATTTATAATCTATGCACATATTTATGATATATGCATATTTATAATACACATATTTATAATATATACATATTTATTATATTCATATATACATATTTATTATGTATTTATAAATTGCACCTCTCCTGGGTGTATGTAAGCTTTTCATTCATGTCACTATTTCATAAACATGATAACTATTAAGCAGCTATTCCACTGCATCTGATGCTATGAGCACCCTGGAGATGGTTGTCAGTATATAGGAGGATGTAAGTCACACGCAGATGCTCGACTGTTTTGTGCAAGCACCATGGGCATCTGCGGACTGGGGTGTCTGTAAGGTGTCCTAGAAAGAAACCCTCTGATGTCAAGAGGTGACCGTACCCAGAAGGGGTTTGGGCCAGATGCCAGAATTTCTGCCCCTGCCCTTGGTTAGCCCTACCCCAACTTCCGTTGTCCAGTGGCACTCGCCTCCCTGAACCCCAGGGCTTCCATGCTCCACACTAACTGTTCTTCCAGCCTCTGCCTGTCTCCTCTTTCCTCTGCTTGATCTCCACCCCACTTTCTGCTCTCTCCCTTCCTCCCCCTCTCCCTCCCAAGAGGGAGGGACCCTGACCCTCCCTTGACCCCTCCCCTGCCCCCTGCTTCCCTCTCTCAGCTGAGTGCCCTGGCACTCTGATGGCTCCATGATCCTCTCTCACTCTGGCTGGTCTGGGGAGTGTCTTCTTGGCCCTCAGATGGTCCAATGGGGCTCTCAGTTCCCTTTGCTTTCTTTGCCCTGCAGATTGTGTCATGACCCAGTCTGGTCCTGAACACTGGTCAGGCTGCCCCAGCAAGCAAATCCAGAGAAGCGTGCAGGTTGGGGACACAAGCTGGAGGACACCAACCTTTCTCATCCCTGACCAAGTGACCTGTGCACACAGTGCAGAGGATGGGGCCAGCAGGACCTGGCTCCTGGGTGCCGGGTATCCCACTGGGACCTTTGTGGGCCAGCCCAGCTTCTCCCACGCAGCCCAGGCAGGGCCCAGAGTGACCACTATCAAGCCTTAGTGGGCAGAGCTAGGAGGGCTGTTGAATGTGCAGATTGCTG